>CAUYRT010026802.1:0-42147 GCA_963574885.1 Lepilemur ruficaudatus
TTTCTTTTTTTTTTTTTTTTTTTTTTTTTTGATACAGAGTCTCACTCTGTTGCCCGGGCTGTATAGTTCCGTGGCGTCAGCCTAGCTCACAGCAACCTCAAACTCCTGGGCTCAAGCAAGCCTTCTGCCTCAGCCTCCCAAGTAGCTGGGACTACAGGCATGAGCCACCATGCCCGGCTAATTTTTTACATATATTTTTAGTTGTCCAATTAATTTCTTTCTATTTACAGTAGAGACGGGGTCTCGCTCTTGCTCAGGCTGGTCTTGAACTCCTGACCTTGAGCAATCCACCCGCCTCGGCCTCCCAGAGTGCTAGGATTACAGGCGTCAGCCACCGCGCCCGGCCTGTGACGTTTTAAAACAACTTTGATTAAAACTCAGTTTTTCTGAGGTACCTGTTCTTATCCTAGTGGTTGATGAAGAGAAAAATGCAAAGTTTGCACTTTCAAGACAGCTTTTCTAACGCTGGCATGTTATCTCCTTGCTTTGCTTTGCACCGTTTTACAGTATGTAATTGTTCTAGCATTCCAATGGCCTTGTGCACAGCAGGGGACTGTAACCAAACATAAAAATGTATTTGTGTAATTGGTTTGAAGAAGTCTTGAATAGCTCTTTAGTATCTTACTTGGGGTTGGTAAGGTTTGACTGTTTGTAATTTTTTACTAAATGTAGCTGCAAAGTCTTAAATGACTTGTTTGTTCTTAAACCTATTAACTGATGCAACTGTATATAAGTTTGCATTGTACTAACTTATTTTTTGCTCATTATAGTGTTTTATTGGAAATTGTTTATAACCACATACTTCAGCATGATGAAAATAAAGATTAGTGTTTCTACCTAATAAATGTTTTATGCTCCTAGAAAAAAACTTAGTTTTTAAATTAACCATCGACTTAAAATGAATGACAAAAAATTTAAATGCATATGGTAACATGATTGCTTGATTTCAGATCAAGATAACCAATTTTATACTGTATTTTGACTGCTCTAAAACAGCAGTCCCTCACCTTTTTGGCACCGGGGACCAATTTTATGGGAGACAATTTTGCCACAGACTGGTGGTGGGCGTGGGGGGGGTGGTTTCGGGATGATTCGAGTGCATTACATTTATCATGCAGTCAAACCTCTCTGCTAACGATAACGTGTATTTGCAGCCACTCACCAGCGCTAGCACACTGCCTCAGATCCTTGTAAGGAGTGCACAACCTAGAGCCTTCACGTTCCCAGTTTACAGTAGGGTTGGTGCTCCTGTGAGAATCTAATGCCGCTGGCTGTTCTGATAGGAGGCGGAGCTTGTGTGGTGATGCCAGCGATGGGGAGCGGCTGTAATCACAGATGAAGCTTCGCTGGCTCACCCACCGCTCACCTCCTGCTGTGTGGCCGGTTCCTAACGAGCCACAGACCACTATCAGTCCAAGACTCCAGGTTGGGGACTGCAGCTCTAAAATAACTAACAATTTTCCCTTACATTTTTTAATAGCCATGTGTTCATTTTTTAATGACATAATTTACAGGAAATTTTATAATTTTGGATCCCTAAAAGTTGAATGAATTCCCAGATGTTATTCATTCTATAAATACTTGTCTATTATCAGACCTGTTCTAAGCAATGAAATCCAAGAGATAGTCTCTGCTTGTTTTCAAATGAAGAGTGTGGGCTGGGCATGGTAGCTCACATCTATAATCTCAGCACTTTGGGAGGCTGCAGCAGGCAGGTTGCTTGAGGCCAGGAGTTCAGTACCAGCCTGGGCAACAGAGCAAGGCCCTGTCTTTAAAAAAATAAATCTGTAAAATTTAAAAATGAAGAATATAGCTTTTCTAATTCAGTAAGTAAAAAATAATGAAGAATATATAAAAGTATGTTAAAAACATAGCTCCTGTTGAGTTTTTGACTTTTAAAACAAATATTTGTCTACCTTCAGAAATATTTAGAGCTTGGCTTCATTGAGTGTCAGATTACGTAAGATTCTCTGCTAGTTCCATATTCAAAATTTATATTGAAATTTAGTTTAAAGAAATATTATTAATGCCTATGATTTAAAGGATGTTGAATCTGAGGCCAAGTAACAAAATATTAAATACTTTAGTAATATTTAATAGTAAATATTATGTAAGTTTCTATAGAAACTTATGAGACATTTCTTAATATGCATATGTGATAGCAATACATGTTTAAATATTTTACTTAACTGCAGTGACTTAATTTAAATATTCTGTAAAATATTTGTTTTGTCATTTTCAAGTTGCAATTATATATTATGTATTTTAAAATGTTGAACTTTTGAAGTATAAAAATAATATATAAGAAACCCATAGTCAATGGATAAATTTTGAAGTCATGTTGAATAATGGTGAATTCCAGAATGACAGACACAGTCTGATGCAATTTATATAAACTTTAAAACTTTACAAAAATATACCATAAAAATTTTTAAAGAAACATGGATCTGTGGAAAAAGCATAAAACCACAGAAGTACAAGGGACTTCAAAAAGTTCATGGAAAAATGGAATTAAAAATAAAAAATGTAAACTTCCTCAATGAAAGCTCCATCAAGTTCAAGGTACTTTTATAAGTGGGATACCAGCCATTTAGTCCATTCCTAAAGACCTCAGGGTCCAGGGAATTTAACTATGTCAATGCCGTCTTTTTTACATTAGAAATCTGTGCTTTTAATAGGTTTTTTAAGATTGGGGTGGGGGGAGTCAAAAGGAGCCAAAGCAGGACTGTAAGGTGGATGCCTAATGATTTCCTAATGAAACTCTTGCAAAACTGTGCCTGTTTGACGAGAGGAATGAGCAGGAGCACTGTCACAGCGGAGGAGGACTCTCTGGTAAAGATTTTGGGTGTTTTTCTGCTAAAGCTTTGGCAAATTTCTCAAAACACTCTCATAATAAGCAGATGTTATCATTCTTTGGCCCTCCAGAAAGTCAACCAGCAAAATGCCTTGAGCATCCAAAAACACTATTGCCATGACCTTTGCTCTTAACCAGTCTGCCTCTGCTTTGACTAGATCACATTCCACCTCTTGGTAGCCATTGCTTTGATTGTGAATTGTACGGGAAAAGCCACATTTTATCTATTACAATTCTTTGGAGAAATACCTCAGGATCTTGATCCTGCTTGTTTAAGATTTCCATTGAAAGCTCTTCTCTGTCTTCAGCTGATCTGGGTGCAATGATTTTGGCACCCATCAAATGTAAAGTGTGCTCGACTTTAATTTTTCAGTCAGAATTGTGTAAGCTGAACTAGGTGAGATGTCTATGGTGCTGGCTATTGTTTCCGCTGTTCGTTATCAGGTCCACTTTAATTAGGGCATGAATAAGATTAATTTTTTCCTCACAAATTGACGTAGATGGTCTGCCACTGCAGGTTTCCTCTTCAACATTGTCTCATCACTTCTTAAACTGAGCTACCGTTTGTAAACTGATGTCTTTGGGGCATTGTCCCCATAAACTTTTCATAAACCATCAGTGATTTCACTATTTTTCCACCAAGCTTCACCATAAATTTAATGCTTATTCTGGCTTAATTTTAGCAGAATTTCTTGTTGCTTTGATTGGGGGCTATTTTCAAATCGATGTCTTTGTGTGTGTGTGTGTGTGTGTGTGTGTGTGTGACAGAGTCAGAGTCTTGCTCTGTTGCCCCAGCAACAGTACAATTGTGTCATCATAGCTCACTGCAACCTCAAACTCCTGGGCTCAGTTGATCCTCCTGCCTCAGCCTCCTAAGCAGCTGTGACTACAGGTGTGAGCCACTGAGTACCGCCCAAACTGATGTCTTATCCTTCTTACTGGCTCAAACTGTTCAGACACGTACAAGTATTTTGGTGCAAAAAAATTTTGAAATCCATGCACAGTTTTTTTCACAATATGCATTTCCATGAACTTTTTGAAGACACCTTTACACTGCTTAAGGTGCTTGTCAAGATTGGAAGTGACTCCTTTGTTTAGGTTGGGCCTAATTTGGGTTCCTTTAAAAATACGCAATTAGGAAGAAGTCTCAGACTATCAAAAGACTAGGGACCATTCAAAATGCTTTTTAAAACTTTCTTTTAATTCTTTCTTCAAAAATGTTCAGACATGGCCGCATCGGTTTTATCACTCTGCTTATGAAGTTTCTTCATTGTTCACAGATCCAAGTAGCCCTTAACATCCCCAGTCCCCTTGATCATCACCCTTGGCAGAAGCAGACATGGAGGACTTTGATGCCAACCAATGTCTGCTACAAAGTGGATAGAAAGAGGTGTTATGGCTTTTTTAAAAAAAATATCTCTCTTGAGCTTGGAATAAATTATAATGATGCCATCAGATCATAACTCAATGACCTTATGTGAGGCAAGTTTGATGGGCAGGTCTTTCTCTGGTTTTTATTAGCAACATTAATCAGGAGGCTAGCACAGTTTGTGAACAGCTTCTCAGAGGAACTTCCCAGGCCTTACTATTGCAATAATGTGAAATTAATCTCTATTAAAAAGATGCTTGCAGATCCTGTTGTGCCTTAACAATAACTGTTGACAATCGACTTGTTATTTTTTTGACTATTTGTTATTTTCCTTTTTTCCTGGAAGGCAAAGGAAAACATTTAAAAATTTGGTGTATGTGAGAGAGATTTCATCCTATAAGGGATCTCCAAAAACACATGAACATTTTGTTCAACATGATAGCTACCCCTGGGGAGAGATAGAGACAAATGGAATCAGAGAGGGTATAAAGGAGCTTGAATTGTACCTGTAACACTTTTTTTTTTTGTGTGAGACAGAGTCTCACTCTGTTGCCCGGGCTAGAGTGCCGTTGCATCAGCCTAGCTCACAGCAACCTCAAACTCCTGGGCTCAAGTGATCCTCCTGCCTCAGCCTCCCAAGTAGCTGGGACTACAGGCATGTGCCAGCATGCCTGGCTAATTTTTTCTATATATTTTTAGTTGTCCAATTAATTTCTTTCTATTTATAGTAGAGACGAGGTCTCACTCTTGCTCAGGCTGGTTTCGAACTCCTGACCTTAAGCAACCCGCCCACCTCGGCCTCCCAGAGTGCTAGGATTACAGGCGTGAGCCACCGCGCCCAGCCTTGTAACACTTTTTTTTTAATTTTAAAAAATGGCTGAAGCGGCTGGTCCGAGTGCAGTGGTGTTTACAACTAATGGATCACAACCAGTTAGAATTTAATACAATTCTATTTGCATTAAAAGGCATATATTATACAATGTCTGCTTCAAAGTAGATAGAACATATGTCCGGAAGAAACATAACAGTGATTATCTCTAGGAGATGAAACTGAAGGTTGAGAATAGGGAAGAAACCTTGTATTTCCTCCTAGACTGTTTGTTATTATTATTATTTTTTTTTTTTGAGACAGAGTCTAACTCTGTTGCCCAGGCTAGACTGCTGTGGCGTCAGCCTAGCTCACAGCAACCTCAGACTCCTGGGCTCAGGCGATCCTCCTGTCTCAGCCTCCCGAGTAGCTGGGACTACAGGCATGCGCCACCATGCCAGCTAATTTTTTCTATATAGATTTTTAGTTGCCCAGCTAATTTCTTTCTATTTTGTTTTGGTAGGGACAGGGTCTCGCTCTTGCTCAGGCTGTCCTCAAACTCCAAGTTCAAACAATCTGCCTGCCTCAGCCTCCCAGAGTGCTAGGATTACAGGTGTGAGCCACCACGCCCGGCCCCTCCTATGCTGTTTTAAGCCAGTTAGGATTCTTTTTTTTTTTTTTTTTTGAGACAGAGTCTCACTTTGTTGCCCTGGTTAGAGTGCCGTGGCGTTAGCCTAGCTCACAGCAACCTCAAACTCCTGGGCTCAAGTGATCCTTCTGCCTCAGCCTCCCAAGTAGCTGGGACTACAGGCATGCGCCACCATGCCCGGCTAATTTTTTCTGTATATATTTGGTTGGCCAATTAATTTCTTTCTATTATTAGTAGAGACGGGTCTCGCTCTTGCTCAGGCTGGTTTCGAACTCCTGACCTTGAGCAATCCACCCGCCTCGGCCTCCCAGAGTGCTAGGATTACAGGCGTGAGCCACCGCGCCTGGCCAAGATATTAGTTTTTAATTTATAAATTTAATATGGTCTCAATAAAACTCTCTAGTTTTTCTTGAGGAAGGGGCAGAACTAGACAAGGTGATTTTAAAATTCGTTTGTAAAAGTAAGCATCCTAAATATTTGTAGAAGTATAATGAAAAAAGACTAGCCATTCTAGAGTTTAGAACTTGTAATAAAACCCCCAATATTTAAAAACTGTGATTCAGTAGATTCACTAATAAAACAGTTTTCTTATCTGTTAGATTAGAAATACTTATGTGAATGTAATGTAAGAGTAAAGAGACATGTCAAATTAATGGAGGGAAAGATGGGGCTATTCAGTTATAAACTGATAAAAGTAAAAATGTTCTATATTATAAAGATATAAGACTGGGGAAAGATTTCAACTCATATCACATATTGTAAATATTACATATGGATATATCAACTTATTTCAAAGCTAAAGATTAGTCTCACTAATGTATGAAGTGGTCCTGGAAATATAAACATAGAAGACCAACAATACAATGGATTGTGTCATACACTTCACAGAAAAGATGATAAAATCATATGAAAAATCCTTAATTTTGTTCATAATAGAATTACAAATTTAAACTATACAGAAATAGCATTTTTTTTTACCCGATAGACAAAAATCTATAAATTTGATAATACATTCTGGCAAAGCTATGAGGAAACAGGTGTTATACTGTATTGTTGGTTATAATGTTAATTGATACAACTTCCGTTGAAGAAATCAGCAGTGATTTGTCATTAAAAATTTTACATAGAAATCCTATATTGGGGACTTTATCCTAGAGGTATACTTGAAAATGTATGAAATGACATATAGGTGTGTGTATATATATATATTTTCATGATGCCCTGGTTTGTAATGACAAGACTTAAAATTGAGCTGCTCATTGATAGGAACCTAGTTAAATTATAGTAATTCATGTAATAGAATAATAAGTAGCTGTAAAGAGGGGAGTGAAGGAAATGCCTCGTGTACTGATATGGAAGGATGTGAGAGATAAATTGTTAGGTAAAAAAGAAACCAAAGGTTCAGAACAGTGTGTGTAGCCTGCTACCTTTTGTATAAAACGTAAAAATAACAGTCTAATTTTGTATTTCTTGTATTGACAGAAACTTTTGAAGGATATACAGGAGATTAACTGGTTACTTAGGGTGGTGGGAACTAGGTGGATGGGACAGGTACACCTCTTTTTTATAGTTTAATTATTTTGAGCCATTCAAAAATCAAATGGTTAATTTAAAAATAATTTAGACTGGGTGTGGGTGGCTCACACCTCTAATCCTAGCACTGTGGCTGAGGCCAGAAGATCACTTGAGGCCAGGAGTATGAGCCTATCCTGAACTAGAGCGAGACCAAGTCTCTACAAAAATACAGAAAAACTAGCCGGACATGGTGGCAGGCACCTGAAATCCCAGCCACTTGGGCTGCTGAGGCAGGAGGATCACTAGAGCTTAGGAGTTTGAGGTTGCAGTGAGCAACCACCATATGGTGACACCACTATACTTTAGTCTGGAGACAAAGCAAGGCCCTGTCTCAAAAAAAATAAAAATAATTTAGTTTTCTACCAGTTGTGAATAAACACTGCATGTTTAAAGTGAATGCTAACTTAATATTTTCTATCATGTGTATATATGTATGTATCTACTTATTAGGTCATTAAATATGAAATGTCCGATTTCTAATCAAAAGTATAGTTATATCTCAAGAAGCAGTACAGTTAATCAAAGTATGTGCTTAAACTATTGACCCAGTTTTGCCATCTTAATGGTAGCTTGTTTATACCAGCAGTGAAGAAGCCTGGAGAGCAAGTGGCAGTGAAATCACAAAAGGCATTTTTTCCCACAGCTTGTTGGGAATTGAATATTTTTCCTTGCAAGAAGTGGTCCAAAGCCTGGAAGAAGTGGCAGTCAGTTGGTGCAAGGTCTGGTGAATATGGTGGATGACAGAGACTTTCCAAGTCCAGCTTCTGTAGTTTGAACAGCACTGTTTGTGTGACATGTGGTCGAGCATTGCCTTACAAGTGGATTGGCCTGTCTCTGTTGATCAATTTTGGCTGCTTAATCACAAGCATCCTGATTATGTCATCTGGTTGGTTGCCGTAGACATCTGCTGCAATCGATTGATCAGGTTTCATGAAACTGTAGTGGATAATACTAGCACTGGACTACCAGACCCATTAGCTTTTCTTGATGAATATTCGGTTTTGGACTGTGTTTTGGCACTACATCTTTACTTAACCACGTGGGAAACACTTGATGATTGTCAAAAAGAATCCATTTTTCGTCACATGTAACAATACAGTATAGAAGTGGTTTGCCTTTATGTCATGACAGCAAAGAAAGGCAAGCTTCGAGACGATTTCTCTTCTGACATTTAATTCGTGTAGAACCCATCTATCCAGCTTCTTTACCTTGCCAACGACTTGTTTTAAATGGTCCAATATTATTGGAATAGTGATGTCGGACCTTGCTGCTAAGTCACACTGAGGTTGAGATGGATTTGCTTCCAGTATAGCTTTCAGCTTATCATTATCCACCTTAGTCTCAGGTCGCCCACATGGCTCATTTTCAAGATTAAAATCACCCGAATGGAACTTCTCAAACCTTCTGCTTATTGTGTGTTCATTAGCCACATCCTTCCCAACCACTTCATTGATATTTCGAGGTGTCTATGCTGCATTGGTTCCATGACAACTCATATTCCAAAATAACACGAAGTTTTGATGTATCCATGATTTCACAAGAATTGCTCTAAAAAAAAAAATTGGAAAGCTAATCACAAGCCAAACTGTGCATTTGAAAGACTGAGATGTACTTTCATGATAAACATAAAACAAGAAATGTCAAAGTAAAATATCAGGGATATCAACTGTCAAACTTAGTATTTAAGGATTTGGACATTTCATACTTAATAACCTAGTATTTATGTTTCGATACACTATTGTGTGTGTGTGTTATAATACTGGAGTGTATTCTTTGAAGTGACCAGTTAATTTCAGCTAGATCATCTCAGTAACTTGTAAGCTAAAATGTCAAAAACAGTTTGTCCTCTTAGAGACGTTCTAATACAAGTTAACCTTTTAAATAAAATGCTTTTACAGAGCTGCTTTAAAACTTAATATTTTTCTAAGGGAAATCACCATTTAGAATTAAGAAATATAGTAAACTTTGAGCATTTCACTTATAATATCCAATATGTGTATTCAAATATTAACATTCTTATATGAATCTTTTTAAATCTTCAGCTACATCGGCAAGTATAGATAGAAGTGCTCCCCTAGAAATAGGTCTTCAGCGATCTACTCAAGGTATGTCTTGTCACATGTTCTATATTGAACTTTCTAAAACCCATCCCAAACTGTGCATTTATTCACTTCTTTTTCTTATAGTCAAACGAGCTGCAGATGAAGTTTTAGCGGAAGCAAAGAAACCACGAATTGAGGTAATGGAACTTTGTTTTAAAGGTGGTTCATATTGTTACTGAAATTGGAATTGTGTAGTAACAAGAATTCTGTTTTTTCTGTTGAGATGGGGTTGCTCTTTGTTGCTTAGGCAGGTCTCAAACTCTTGAGTCAAGCTGTTCTCTCACTTCAGCCTCTCAAGTAACTGGGACCACAGGTGCCTACTATCGCACCCAGCGAAAAATTAATTTAATTTTTTTTTTTTTTTGAGACAGAGTCTCACTCTGTTGCCCAGGCTAGAGTGCCGTGGCGTCAGCCTAGCTTGCAGCAACCTCAAACTCCTGGGCTCAAGCCATCCTCCTACCTCAGCCTCCCGAGTAGCTGAGACTACAGGCATGTACCACCATGGCTGGCTATTTTTTTTTTTTTATATATATATGTATTTTTTAGTTGTCCAGCTGATTTCTTTCTGTTTTTTTAGTAGAGATGGGTTCTCGCTCTTGCTCAGGCTGGTCTCGAACTCCTGAGCTCAAACCATCTGCTCACTTCTTCCTCCCAAAGTGCTAGGATTACAGGTGTGAGCTACCATGCCCAGCCTAAATTTTTTTTTTTTTTTTTTTTTCCAAGAGACAGGAGTCTTACTGTGTTGCCTAGGCTGGCCTTGAACTCCTGGGCTCAAGCAGTGTTCCTGTCTCAGACTTCTGAGTAACTGAGACTACAGGCATGTGCCACCCTTGCTGGCTGTAGGAGCTTTTTTTATTCCTGGAAAACTTTGTATGGTAGAAAGAATAGTTGATTAATAAGTAGCTTGAACTATAATTTTAGTTCTCTCACATACAAGCTATATGGTGGACAAATCATTTTCTTTTCCTTTATATCTTTACTGATGAAAATATTAGACTAGATCAAGAGTCAGAATACTTTTTCTATAAAAGGCCAGATAGTAAATATTTTAGGCTTTGTGGGCCAACACAGTCTCTGTTGCAACTATTCCACTTTGCTATTGCCATGTGAAAGCAGTCATAGATGATACATAAACAAACAGGTGTGGCTGTGTCCAAGTAAAACTTTATAAAACAGGTAGTAGGCCATAACTGGCTTTTGGGATGTAGCTTGCTTATCTCTGGAATTAGGTGCTATGGGGATTTGCTTTATTTTTCAGAGCTGTGAACATGAAGTACTTACTGTAGTTACTTCATTAGAATATTGACATAGCAGGTTCTAGATTTCTTGTAGCATTTTATAGCCAGCAAGTAGAATATTAGTATTTGTTCATAAGGATAGTTCATGGGTGTAGAAGCCACAAAAGAAATTCTGTTAACCTTTAGAAATCTATTGTACAGCATGGTGACTATAGTTAATAACAGTCTATTGTATTTTGAAAATTGCTAGAAGAGTAGATTTTAAGTGGTCTCACCACAAAAAATGGTATGTTAAGTAACCCATAAATTAATTAGCTCAATTGAGCCATTCCACAGTGTATACATATTCAAAACATCATGTACGTGATAAATATAATTTTTATTTGTCAATTAAAAAAAAGGAATGCCATTGCCTTTGGAAGAAAAATTTGTTGATCAGATACTATACTGCGTAAGACAATTAAACCTTTTAATCATATGCTTATGATATTATTTATATAAATGTGTAATAAGCCCATCAGTTACACATAACCCCCACCTCCCCGGAACTGGTGAAAAATGTACTATAGGCACACTTAAAATCTGAGAAATGATTAAACTGGTCATATGTCAATTAAAACAGATAAAGGAAGGACATTTATAGTCATCACTAGTGTTAATGTTGCTAGAAACCGTAAATGTTTTCATTTCAGACTCCTACAAAAATCAAAGAGTTAAGTGTCTATATATTTTGTCTGCCACATAAACAGCAAAGCATCCACAATTAAGGATAAGAAAGGTAACTTGAAGGGACAAGATTGGTTGGCAGATATGTATAGTAGAATCAGTGACAAAATTTCATGCTAAAATAATGTAATTTTAAGTATATTCTGAGACATGGACCTGTTTTTTTTAAAGTAATGATAGTTAATAACTGACTCATTATTACTGCTTTGTGTGTGCTGCGTGGTATTCTAAGTACTTTATATATATATTAACTTATCTTTACCACAACCTCCTCAAGTTGGTAGTACTGTGTGTGTCCCTGTGAACAAACAGGTGCAGACAGAATAAGTGCATTGTTGAGGTTCAAAGAACCAGGATTAGAACCTGGGTGGTCTGGCTCCTAGCCATTCTGCTATACTGGGTAAAAATTTTGTGGCCCTAAAACTGAAAATTTCCCCGACTTTCCTTGTATGAAAGGCAATTGTGACCCACCATGAACAAAATGAGAGAATGTAGGGATACCATTTACTTGGAAAAACCCGAACATCACAGTCTAATTATTTGAAAAAATTCAATATGGCAGAGATGCTAATTTGGTAGGATTCTGATAACTGGAAAAAGCAGCAGGAAATAGCATAATAAAATTCTTTCCAGATCATTTGTAGAGTTGAAATAAATAAACAGCTGTATCACATAAAGTTTTCATTCCCAGAATAAGTCCATTGAGGACCTATAGGGCACTATGCTAGGAGAGAGAGACTTTGAGGACAGCAGAGATTCTGGTTTAATTAAAGTCTAGGCCACAGTTGTCTTTAAAATCAGCATTTTTTAAAGTAATTACAGTAAGCTGGGTTATAGCTTTATTACAAATGGAAAAAATGTAATGCCTTTGCCGAAATATTACCCTTACATTCATTTCAGCTGATATGTCTGTTTCAAGATTTTTACGTTAGATTAATAATAGGACATGAATTGGGGCTCAACATTTTTTGGATCTATTGAGTGTGCTGATGCTTTCTATACAGTTTCATATTCCATTAGCTATAGACGCTGACTCAGCTCCTCAGTTTATTTGTTGAATGTGGACGTTGCACTAGAACAGAGTTACCAAGTTCGTTTTTAAGCAACCAAATGCTTTTCAGACTAAATTTTACCTGTCATCTTAATATGTAGATTAGATAAAAGCTGAGTTACCTAGGTTAAATTTCAGATAAGTTATGGAAGTAGCCCTTGGGGTACTTTGTATGAAACTTCCAATGTTTTGAGGAACATGCTTTGCAAACCATTAAAGTTTCACTTTTATTATTTGGATCTGTGGTGATGGATTCAGGACTTGTGGTAACAGACAAAAAGAATCAAGATCCACAATGACATTTTTGACTCTGGTGAATGTTTCTCATATAATTTGGTTATAATTTTTCTCAAAGAGAAGGAGTTTATTTGTATGATATCTTTCTGAAGAAAGGTAGCTATAATATAGGAAGAACACTTAGTCGTAGGAAAAAAGTGACTACGCAAATTTTTTCTAAGCTTCTAGTTGATTTCAGTCTTACATATGATCCAACATATATTTACTATTGTTATCTTTATGTAACTGAAAGTGGTCTTAAAGTTAACCTAAAGACAGTGATACCTGGAATTTTATACGTGGGGATTTTGGTAACCCAAGTTATGTGTAGTGTTTCTTCTTTCTAAAAGTTAAATAAAAATTGAAAATACTCACCAGTGATTATTTCCAGGATGAAGAGTGTGTGCGTCTTGATAAAGAGAGATTGGCTGCTCGTTTGGAGGGTCACAAGGAAGGGATTGTACAGACTGAACAGATTAGGTAAGGATTTTTTAAGTAGAAAGTAGGTAATTCAGGTATATATAAATATATATGGAAAAGGGCATATTAAAATGCTATTTATCCACATTTACATTTTCCTCTTCCATTCATTGTGTGTTTCTGTGCCCTAAGTTCGTATGAATACGTGTGGACATGTTTTATGATGGAGGGTGGATTAGAAGCCTTTGTGCTTATCATGCTTTCTAGAAAGCCTTCTTGATTCTGTTACCATATTAGCCTTTTTAAAAATTACTTCATAATCCAGCACTCATTTTGTCATGTAAACTCTTGTTGTTTTATAGCACAAGTCAGCAAGCTTCCTGCATAGTGCCACATGTTAAATATTTTTAGCTTTACAGGTAATAGGGTCTCTTTTGCAACTATTGAATTCTTTATTGGTAGGGAAAGAAGCCCTAGACAATACAGAAATGGATGGGAATGGCTAGATTTGGCCTGTGGCCTTAAGTTTGGTGACCCCTGATTTTTACTGTAATTAGAACCACTTCATAATATTTCCTTAGCACAGTATAATCCTTGTGGAAGTTTTATCCAAATCAAGATGAAGAATATAACCTCACTCCTTTGTATTTCCTGTGTACCTTTATAATTCCCTGCTTCTGCCTATCCCTATATCCTTTCCTCCACAGGCAACCAATTACTATTACAGATTAGTCTGTTTTTTCTAGAGTTGTATGTAAATGGAATTGTGCAGTGTGTACTCTTTATTTGGTCTGGTTTCTTAGCATGTTTATTTTGAGATTCATTTTGTTGTTGGATGTTTCAGTACTTTATTCCTTTGTATTGCCGAATACTCTTCCATTGTATGGATGTACCACAGTTTACCTAGTCACATGGTCATAATCATTTTGCTCATTACCATTTTTTGCTATTACAACTAAAGCTGCTGTGAACATGTATGTACAAGTTTTTGCATGGACATAATGTTTTCATTTGTCTTAGGTAAGTAACTAGGAGAAGAATAGTGGGCTCATACGGTAGTGTAGATTTAACTTTTTAGGAAACTGCCAAACTATCTTCCAAAGGGCTCGTCCCATTTTATGTTTCTGTCAGCAGTGTAAAAGAGTTAGTTTTCCATATCCTTGCTAACAGTTGGTATGGTCAGGCTTTATAATTTTAGTGATTCTATTAATAATAAGCCTTACAGTTTTAAGTTTTACATTTAAGTCTGTGATCCACTTTCAGTTAACTTTTTAATGTATGGTGTGTGGTGTTGATCAAAGTTCATTTATTATTTATAAGATAGGGGTTGAAGTTCCATTTTGTGCCTATGGATAGTCAGTTGTTTCAGCACTATGGATTCTCCGCTGAATTGTCTTTGCACTTTTGTGAGATATCACTTGTGCAATTGTCCGTGAATGTTTAGGTCTATTTTTTGACCCATTCTGTTCCATTGATGTACACTGTTTTAATTATTGTATCTTTATAGTAAGTCTTGAATTCAGGTAGAATTAACTGTCCAACTTTGTTCTTCTGTTTGAAGAATGTTTCTGCTATTTTAGGTTCTTTGCATTTCCATATGAATTTTGGAATTATCTTGTCAATTTCTACAAAAACAGCTTGCTAGGATTTTGATTGAGATTGTATTGAATTTATAGATCATTTTGGGGAGAATTGATACTTAAAAATATCGAGTCTTTTGATATAAACAAGGTATATTCATTTATTAGTGGAGACATATTTAGTTCTTTAATTTCTCAGCAATGTTTCATAATTTTCAGTGCACAGGTATTACTTAATTTTTGTCATATTTATTCATAAATATTTCATATTTTAATGCTGTTGAAGTGGTATTTTTTTAAAATGCTGATTTCTGGTTGCTTATTGCTAGTATAGAGATACAATTGATTTTTATGTATTCTTGTATCCTACACTCATGATAAACTCATTGATAAGTTCTTGTAACTTTTTTTGTAGATTCTATCAGTTCTTTTAAGTACTCAATCACATTTTCTATACATAAATAACGTATTATTTCTTTATTTCCAAACTGGAAACTTTTGATTTCTTCTCTTATTGCACTGGCTAGGCTTTCTTATTAAACGTTGAATAGAAGTAGTGAGACGTTAGAGATTCTTTTCTTGTTCCTGATCTTGGGAAAAAGCATTTGGTCTTTTACCAGAAAGCATACTAATATGCTTTAGGATTTTTGTAGATTCTCTTTATTAGGTTGAGAGGGAAAATTCCTAATTTGCTGAAAGGTTTTTTTTTTTTTTTTTTTCATCAGAAATGAATGTTGGATATTGCCAAATGCTTCTTCTGGTTCTGTTGAAATCATATGGTTTTTCATTTTTGTCAATATGGTGAATTGATTTTTTCGAAAGTTTGCATTCCATGGATAAACTCTATTGCTCATTTTATTAGTTATCTATTACAGTGTAATAGATTATCGCAAAACATGGTGGTTTAAACAGCTCACATTCATTATCTCACAGTTTTCTGTGGGTTTGTTGTTTTGACATGGCTTGGGCTCTGTTTCTCAGTCCCTTAGAACGCTGCAGTTAAATGTTGGCCAGGACCAAGCTTCGTCTGTAGTTTTGACTGGGGAAGGATCTGCTTCCTAGCTCACTTGTGTGTTGTCATCCTTATTTATTTTTTAATGAAATGTATCTTTTTCCTCTGGCTGGTTTAAAATTTTTTTTTTTTGCTGGTTTTAAGCCATTTAATTATGTCGTGTCCCTGGGTTTTTATTTTATTTTATTTTTTATTTTAAATGTTTCTTGTGGTTGAGGTCCATTAAGCTTTTTGGGATAATTTTTGAGTTTATAATTTTCATTAGGTTTGGAAAATTTTTGGCATTGTTTCTTCAGTTTTTTTTTCTGTTTCCATCTTTCTGGACTGAAGTGCTGCTTGAAGTTGTCTGAAGCTCATTTATGTTCTTCTTTGGATTTTTTTTTTTAATCTATATTCTTTCTTTGAATTTTTTAAAAAATTTATTTTAGATAGTTTCTTTTGTTGTGTTTTCAAATTTAGCATTATTTTTTCTATAATCTCATGTGTTTTAGTCTCCAACATTGTAGATTTTATCTCTAGAAATATGCTTTGCTCTAAAAAAATCTTATTCCAAGTCTCAACTTATTGAATATATGGACTATAGTTATAATTATTTTAATGTCTTTGCAGTATTTAACGTCTTTGATGGATATTTTTTCTCATTCTGGCCCATATTTTCCTGCTGCTTTGCATGGTTTATGATCTGTGATTGCATACCAGACATTGTGTGTTTTACCTTGTTGAGTGCTAGATAGTTTTGTATTTCTACACTTTTTTTTTCTTCCACATGTTTTTTAGCCTTGTTTTGGGACATAGTTACATCACTTGGAAACAGTTTGTTACTTTTGGGTGTTGATTTTAAGATTTATTATTTCAACAGTGGTCAGTTTGGATCATTATTCCCTACCCCACTGAGGCAAGACCGTTCTGAATACTCTGTCTAATGCTCCATGGATATGAGGTTTCATTCTGGCTGCTGGGAGCAGGTACCGTTCTTCACTTGATGTGAGCACTGGGTACTATTCCCTCTAATTCTCTTGGGTGGTTCTTCACCCAGTCTTAGATAGTTTCCTCATACTTAACGTGCTAATCAGTATTCTGCTGGAATACTTGAGGGGGATCTTGTGTGCAGCTCTCTCCTCAGGTACCTTCGCCTATGAATTCCAACTACCTAGGTCTTGCTGTAATCTCAGCTCCATTTCCTCAAATCAGGGAGTCTACTAATTCCACCCGGGTTTTCCTCCTTATGTCATGTCTTAGAAACTTTCAAGGCAGTAAGCTGGGGTAGTCATAGGACTGACCTTGTTTGTTTCTCATTTGTCAGAGAATCATTGTCCTTCAGTGCTTGATATCTAGTGTCTAGTAAACCATTGTTTCCTGTATTTTGACTGGTCATTTAAAGGCTGGAGGGTTTATCCAATTTCTGTTACTTCATCTTGGCTGGAAGTAAAAGTCCTATGATTGAAAGTTCAATGCAGGCTTGATTATAGTTTAGAAAAGTACCATAGTCCCCCTTTATTTATCCTCAGGGGATATGCTCCAAGACCCCCAGTGGATGCCTGAAACCTTGGATAGTACCTAACCCTTGTCAAGGAATGGCAGGGTCACCTTTTTACTTAAAGAAAGCACTTTATGGTTTCTCTTTGGCAGTGGCATATCTGAGTTGCCAGCATCACTGTTCTTGTGCTTTGGGACCATTATTTTATTTATTTATTTTTTTTGAGACAGAGTCTCACTCTGTTGCCCAGGCTAGAGTGAGTGCCGTGGCGTCAGCCTAGCTCACGGCAACCTCAAATTCCTGGGCTCAAGTGATCCTTCTGCCTCAGCCTCCCGAGTAGCTGGGACTACAGGCATGTGCCACCATGCCCGGCTAACTTTTTCTATATATTCTTAGTTGGCCAATTAATTTCTTTCTATTTATAGTAGAGACGAGGTCTTGCTCTTGCTCAGGCTGGTTTCGAACTCCTGACCATAAGCGATCCCCCTGCCTCGGCCTCCCAGAGTGCTAGGATTACAGGCGTGAGCCACCGCACCTGGCAAGGCCATTATTAAATAAGGGTTGCTTGAACATAAACACTGCTATGCAGCACGGTCTATCTGATAATCAAGATATCTACCAAGGGACTAATGGGACAGGTAGTGTACAGTGTGAATATGTTTGATAAAGAGATCATTCATATCCCGGGCAGGATGGCACGCAATTTAAAAGTTAAAGAATTGTTCATTTCTTGGATTTTCTGTTTAATGTTTTTAGACTACATTTGGCAGTAGGTAACTGAAACTGCAGAAAGCCCAACTGGGGGACTACTGTATTTGGATTTGGCTTAAAGTATGCTGGTATGCTTTAGATTTTAAGAGAAAGTTACATAGTATTATACAGAATGAGTCAAATCCAGATGCATATTGAGCATCTGCTGTAAAGTACCTTCATACCTAATCTTAATAAAATTAGAATACTATATAATACTACTGTATTTAAACCTGCAGGAATTTTCATCCTTTTTCCAGCTTTTGTGTAACATATTTCAAGATTTTCATCTTGTGACTAAAGTAATATTTTTGTCTACTGTTATTAAGGTACCCAAACACTTTTTAATTCTTTTTCTCATATTACATGATAAAAAAAAGATACTTTGCTTGAGATTATCATCTTAAGAATTCTGTACTTTCAGTGTAGCATCTTTTTTTATAGTTCTATAAGCATAGCTTCTCTTTGCTGTTTTGCCTATTTGAAAATCAGGTAAGGGAAAAAAAAGAAAACTATTCAAAATATGATTTCATCTTCCAGAGATTAAAAGGAGTAGTGTTTTTGTGGCATGTAAAAACCTCTGTCACCTATAAAATACGTTGTACACTATGACATACAGGTTTGACACCTTGAAATAAATTTCAAAGAAAACCTAAGCTTTCAGCTTTCGACAGAATGGATTTTTCAGTCTCCTTCCAAGGTGGCCTCTGTATGTGTGTGTAATTTCCATACATAGAGGTGGGTTAGCTAATCAAGTTTCAGAAAATATAAAGAAAAGCTTTCAGCTTTCGACAGAATGGATTTTTCAGCCTCCTTCCAAGGTGTCCTCTGTATGTGTGTGTAATTTCCATACATAGAGGTGGGTTAGCTAATAAAGTTTCAGAAAATATAAAGAAAAGCACCCATATTTATGAGTCCTTTTCTGGGGAGAAGAGATGAAAAAAAGTGAAGAATTTTATTGCATTGACCCTTCTAAGAAATTACGGATTTCCTTATAGAGTAATATCTTTACATGATTTCTTTATAAAAATCTTGTATGATTACAAAATATCAAGTCAATTTGACAGATAAGAAAACCTTAATTATTGCCATTAAAGCGTTTTTACTAGAAACTTATAAATGTAGCAAAATATATTTCTGATGTGCTTCAGGAATCCCTGCTATAAAAATTAAAAGAAGAAATTGCTTTTAGGTCTTTGTCTGAAGCTATGTCGGTGGAAAAAATTGCTGCAATCAAAGCCAAAATTATGGCTAAGAAAAGATCTACTATCAAGACTGATCTAGATGATGATATAACTGCCCTTAAACAGAGGAGTTTTGTGGATGCTGAGGTAGATGTGACCCGAGATATTGTTAGCAGAGAGAGAGTATGGAGGACACGAACAACTATCTTACAGAGCACAGGAAAGGTAATTAAACTGTTCTACTTATTCATTAGAGCGTGTGTGTTTAATCTGTGATTGGTTATAGAATTGGTTAAAATTTGTTATTAGGAAGAGGTTTCAAGTTTTATCTCTTTGAAAGATCTGTAATAATAGATTTCCAAAGGGCCATATTTACCATTCCATTCTTAAATTTGGTTGTTGGTCACCAAAGAAGCTGATGAAAAAGTTGAAATCAAAATGCAAGCCCCTCTACACATCATTTGTAAATCAAAGAGTGGGGCAGTTTTCTTGTTGAATCAGATTTTTGCTTAACTTAATGAACAGGGAATGTTGATGGCTAGTTCTCTGGTTATTAGTATCATCATTTTTTTTCCCATAAAGTAGAGAACTTATGGAAATCAGTTAACAAACCCTTATTGAGTGTATTTTATAAATTCTGTTGTGTGGGTGTAGCAACTAATTTTTTTATTAGTTCCTTATTAATAAAGATTTTTTGGTTTTCTTTTTGCCTCCAGGATTGTGGGATTTTCCTCCCTTTGTCTGACCCTTCTTTCCATTTTCTCCCTACCTCCTCATCTCTTCCTTCCTTTCTCCTCCATCCCCTTCTCTTTCTCCTTTTCTCCCCTCTTACAAATAATGTATTAAAAAAATTCTTGTACATATATTTTTGCATTTATGCATGTGTATAGCCAAAGGATTAATTCTTGAAAATGGATTGTTGGTCAAAGGAGATGTATGCTTTAAATTTTGAAAAATAAAAATTTGAAAGATAATGATTTCCATTATTTTAATGGATCTCCAAAAAGAATGCATTGATTCTGTTTCACGTACTTATTTTCATCCATCTTTTCCTCTCCCATAAATGTTAATTTTGTCATAACTGTTAATTTTCCACTGATGCACAGTTGTTAGTAGTGATGATATGGTAAGAATGCTTGAAGAAGTGTACACGATTACTGATGAAATTGAACTTTAACATTGCTCTAGGTAGATAGGCTTTGGTTGTAGAATTTTGGGATTTTTATCTTTAAATTTACTGTGCTGTTCTATTAGGAGTAAAACTGCTAGCAAACAGCATATAAAGAAAATTCTTTTGTACTTTGAATTGTTTTACACAGTGCTTAGGAGGTTGATATTAAGAATTATTCTGCAGAGTTTAGAATTATAGAGAAATCTGAGGCTATGAGTAAATGTCCATTTTTGTTATTTATGGTAAAATTGTCTGCTGATACTAATTTTCACTGCTTAATATGCCTAATACTTGAATACTACTGTGATTTATGTTGATCCACCAGGGTTCATTATAATTATTGAAAAATCTAAAACTCATAGTAAGGGAATAAAACAGGTGATATATGCTACCTTGCTTATAGACCAAACATTAGATTTTCAAGTAACTGAGAGGAACAATTTTCTTTGATCTCTAGGTGGCAGGATTGTACCACCATCTCAAAACTTAGTGTTCTAATTTAATTTAATGTTGTTGGTACCACTGTATCTTTTTAAAGATAAGTTAATAATTTAAGAATTGATTGATAACTAAGTTCACCTCTATGAGTATTAACATTTAAAAAAATAAAAAACAAATATTTTGACTGATAGTCTGTGTACTGTTTTTATCCACTAAACTCTAGAAATGCTATTAGGTACTTACAGTCTTATAGTTTTTAGTCAGATCTTTATTATTACCAGTTATTATGGCCTTCTTAATTTTTGAATTTGAGGAACAAAAGACAGTTTTAAGATTCCATAAGAAATACAGATATGTCCTTTTATACAGTTATGTTGTTAGTGCAAGCACGGCAAATAAAACAACCAGATTTTATAATGACATTAAAAAACATACTTTTAGGATGGTGGTCATGGCTCATGCCTGTGATCCCAGCATTTTAGGAGGCCTAGGTGGGAGGATCCCTTGAAATCAGGAATTCAAGATCAGCCTTGGCAACATAGTGATGCTCTGTCTCTACCGAAAAAAAAAAAATTATCTGGATATGGTGGCATGTGCCTGTAGTCCTAGCTACTTGGGAGGCTGAATCAGGAAGATTGCTAGAGTCTGGTAGTTCCAGGCTGCTGTGAGCTATCTTACCACCACAGTCCAGCCTAGGGTGACAGACCCCGTCTCAAAAACAAACAAACAAAACACACTTTTAAGATTGTATAAATTAGTATATGTTCATTGCTGAAAATTTGATAAAAAGTATTATTAGTAAAAGGAAGATAATAATCACCTGTAATTCTACCATACACTAGCTGATAATAACATTTTGATTGATGTTTATTGAGTATCTCTTACTACTTTATTATTAATATTTTTTAAATAGTGAGATTTGCTTTTCACATATTTTCAACTACTTTTACAGTAAGACTAAGATTTTATTTTTCTTTTTCACTGTGTTGACCTTTGCAGTGATGGTGCAAAAGCAAGGGTTGGTAAACTGCTGGCACTGTGATGTGAACCAAGGCAGTCATAAACTTTGCTATTCTTCACTTGCTAATAATGTCCTTTACGAAGTTTTAAAATTTATTAATTATGTTAAATCTTGACCCTTCAATTTGGCTTTTTAATTTTTTGTATGATGAGATTGGAACGTATAAAGCACTTCTGCATACCGAAATACAATGGTTATCTCCATGAATAGCACTTGTGCCATTGTTTGAGCTGTGAGCTTAATCACCTGCTTTTTCACAGAAAACCATTTTATATTCGAATAACTATGTTACTGAGATTTGAGTGGTTGGCAGACTTTTTTTTGAAAATGAAGGAAGTAAATCTGTTCCTTCAAGGTAAGCAACTGGCAGAATTTTTTGCCGGTGGTAAGAAATGTGAGCTTTCACGAGGAAATTAGAAGTTTGGAAAGTTTCTTTATGCTACTATGACTGTAACAGCTTTCTGATTCTTAACGACTCTTCTGATGAATCGTTTATAAATGATGGATATTAGCAAGTGTAATTTGTTAATATTGTATAATTCACCATGTTAATATTTGGAAAGTATACATAACTCAGTGATTGACATTTAGATGACCAGTGAATGCCATTATAAAATCATGGATGAGTAAAAAGTCCATTTAAAGTGCAAGAGAGACTAATGGATTTTAAAGTGACAATAGAGAAAGTATATGGATGTGGCTTCCACATTACATAACTTTTAAGACTTAAACTGTCATTTATTGTGTTTTGGTATGATAGCAAAGACGACTATCCACAATTATCTGAAAAGCTATTACAGTATTCCTCCCTTTTGCAACTGTGTGTGTACAGATTTTCTTCATATTCTTTGATGAAGCAAGATAGCACAACGAATGTGGAAGCAGCTAGGAGAATACAGCCGTTTTCACTAAGGAACTTTGCAAAAAAATGTAAAACAGTGCCACTCTTTCTTGTCACTACTTTTTGTGCATTTTGGAAAATAATTTTTCATAAGATATACTGTGTTTACATGGAATCTTTTTTTCTTATTTTTAAAGGAATTTAAGAAATTTTTCAGTTTTAATCTTTAAGGCAATAAATATTGTAACTTAAACTAAAGTTTTTTGGGGTCCTTAGTAATTTCTAAGAGACCTGTATTTGCTGCTCTAAGGAATTATAGGCACTAGTTAGTACTATAACTGGTACAATGGTAATAGTTATGTTTCAAGCTGCTCTCTTGTTTTGTATACATATTTATTTGTATAGTATTTATTTAACATCTACCAACCAGGCAAGTGTTAGGCACTAACTGATGATGCATTGGTCTTAGTTCTCACAAAGGTTATATTCTTTAGCAGAAGACAGAAATTAAATAAACCATAATTATGACATACATTATAGGGTGGACATCCAGCAAGGGCAGTTAGCTTAATTGAGAGTAAAGGGAGAGAATGATACATGTAAGAATTCTAGAAGAAAATTTTGGAAAAACTCTTAGAGACATTGGCCTAGGCAAAGCATTTATGAAGAAGACCCCAAAGGCAGTCACAGCAGCAACAAAAATAAATAAATGGGACCTGATCAAATTAAAAAGCTTCTGCACAGCCAAGGAAACCATTACAAGAAAAAACAGACAACCTACAGAATGGGAGAAAATACTTGCATGTTACACATCCAGTAAACGGCTGATAACTAGCATCTATAAAGAACTCAGGAAAATCAGCAAGAAAAAATCAACCCTATCCAAAAGTGGGCAAAGGTCATGAACAGAAAATTTCAAAGGAAGACAGACTAATGGCCAAGAAACATGAAAAAATGCTCAACGTCTCTAATCATCAGGGAAATGTGGAATCAAAACCACAAGGAGATATCACTTAACTCCAGTGAGAATGGCCTTTATCCAAAAGCCCGAAAACAATAAATGTTGGCGTGGCTGCGGAGAGATGGGAACACTCCTACAGTGCTGGTGGGACTGCAAACTAGTACAACCTCTGTGGAAAGTAATATGGAGATATCCCAAAGAGCTGCAAATAGAACTACCATTTGATCTAACAATCCCATTACTGGGCATCTACCCAAAGGAACAAAAGACATTCTATAAGAAAGACATCTGCACTAGAATGTTTATAGCAGCACAATTCACAATTGCAAAGATGTAGAAATAACCCAAGGGCCCATCAATACATGAGTGGATTAATAAAATGTGGTAAATGTATACCATGGAGTTCTACTTAGTCACAAAAAATGATCTAGCACCTCTTGTATTATCCTGGATAGAGCTGGAGCCCATTCTACTATGTAAACTATTACAAGAATGGAAAAACAAGCACCCCATGTACTCACCATCAAATTGGTATTAACTGATCAATACTTAAGTGCCCATACAATAATAACATTCATCAGGTGTCTGGCAGATGGTATCAGGGAGGAGGGGATGGGTATATACACACCTAAGGGGCGCGGTGCAGACCGTCCGGGGGATGGACAGACTTGAAGCTCTGACTTGGGTGGGGCAAAGGTAATATATGTAACCCTAAACATTTGTACCTCTGAAATATGCTGAAATAAAAAAAATTTTTAAATGAATATGCAAGAAAAGAAATAAAGACAAGTAAGGTAGGTGAAGTATTAGGGTGGGAAGAATAGTCTAAACCAGGAACATAGAATGTGTATCTAGATAAGAGATATGTTATATTTGAGTTTCATGAGGGCAGGGACCATGTCTTTTTTGATCATCACTGTATCCAAGTGTAAGATATTTGGCTTGTAATATATTTTTAATACATGCTCCTTAAAATGATTGGTGATTGATAGGCAGAATACAAAAAGCTCCAAAGACACTGTAAGACATTAGGGGTAAAAACCAAGAAAGAACTGTGTCTTAGAGGCCAAGTGTCTTAGTGCATTTTTTGCTGCTGGATGCACAGACTGGGTAATTTATAAAGAAAACAAATTTATTTCACGGTTCAGGAGCATGGTGCCAGCATCTGATGGTCATCCCATGGCGGAAAGCAGAAGCAAGCATGTGAGACGAGAGAGAAATGGGGCCAAACTTTTTCTTTTGTCAGGAGTCCACTCCTGCAAATAATGGCATTAATCTATTCAAGAGGGCTCTGATCACCTTTTATTACTGTTAACAATGGCAATTGAAGTTTTGGAGAGGATTTTCAAATGATAGCCCAAGGAAGAATATTTCATGAAGGAAAAGATGGATTAGTTAGCTGTGTTGAATATTGCTGAGATTGGTTATGCAAAATTTTGTTTGAAGTTTATTTATAAATATAAATGGACTTAGGATGGTTCAGCTTATGATATTTTGACTTTACAGTGTGTTTATCAAGAAGTAAACGCATTGTTAGTTGAGGAATATCTGGACTTGTAATGATGTGACTTGAAATTCCTCAACTTTGCAGTGGGTTTATCAGGGTATTAAATGCATCTTTGACTTTATGATATTTTCGACTTACAGTTGGAATGCAACTGCATTGTAAGTTGAAGAGCATCTATATCTTCCAACTTGGAAATCTTTAAAAGTACACACTGACTTTTTTCTTTTATTATAATTTATTTTATTTAACAACATAGGAAGTTTGCAGCAATTTTAGTTCCAGTGCAATTTTAGGTGCGATTGTGAATTCAGGAATCTCAGTGGAGCTGTTACTATAGCTAACCTTGTAGGTAAAATACATGCATACTTTTGATAGCACATTTGTGGAGGGCTCTCTCTAAAATTAACTTCATTGGTTTTGTTCTCAGCAAACTGACCTCAGCTACTCAAATGTGGCTTTTATTTTTCCTGACATTAGTGCATGTTCTCTTATAACAATAAATTCATGACCATTAGGAGACATCAATTTGACATACATGGCATCAGGGCCTTCACAGCCACCATAGGTTTTCTCCTATCCATCCATTATGTTCTTAGGAAATTCTACTTTACTTCCTTAGAAACTTTAGTAGTTGCATTGTCTTATTTCAAAACAACTCTTCCATGGCCAGGCATGGTGGCTAATGCCCGAAATCCCAGCACTTTGGAAGGCCAAGGTAGGGGGATCACTTGAGGCCAGGAGTTTGAGACCAACCTGGGCAACACAGTGAGACCCCATCTTCATCAGCCCTGTAGGCACCACAGCTGGGTCCCCGTGTACTGTCACAGCCCCTACTTCAGGGCCACCCCTCAACCTCCAGCTGCCTGCTCCTGTGGGTTCTGGGGCAGCTGGTAGCCAGAAGAATTACTTCCCAGGATGGTACTGACCTTTAACAGTATCCCAAAACTTTCAATATCTCATGTAATCTGTAGCACTCTGAAATTAGCACTGGAGTTTATTATACAGAGAGGATATAGTAGTTGATTTCTTTCTGAATTAGGAAGCCTCTTTTGATACATCTGTTACATTTTTATTTAAATGTTAACTTGTCTCCTAGTTGTGTATGTGAATAGATACAGAATATGAATACATATGTAGCCAATTATGCAGTTTAAGTAAAACAAATAAACTGAATAGTACTGGGTTTATAACAGTTTCTGGATCAATTTCTTAGTAAGTAGTTGGTTTTTACTTATGTGTAGTATGATGATACATCATTATGATACACTAGGAAGAACTAGAAGGAAGAAAACTTAGTTCTAAATTGTTTATTAAATAAATTTACTATCTTTGTATATTCAAGTGGACTTAATTAAAATAATTTATATTTTAGAATTTTTCCAAGAATATCTTTGCAATTCTTCAATCTGTGAAAGCCAGAGAAGAAGGACGTGCACCTGAACAGCGACCGGCCCCAAATGCAGCACCTGTGGTAAGGATGTTTTATTGTTTTTGTGGTAATTTTTTAAAAAGTGCCATGTATATTTCAGTGTTGTAATTTTGAAGACATCTTAATGTTTTAAAATCAATAGGTTCTAAACCTTTTGCTGCTTCAATGTCACTGAAAGATGTGAAAGCCATTCCCAGCATTAAAAGTTACTTACTTCAGCAGTAATTCTTAACTGAAGTCATACCTGGGTCTGAGTCTGAAAGGGGTTGATTAGGAAAAAGCCCTCTGAGTAATTATTTTAAGCACACTGTAGATGGCCTACTCATTATTGCTTGGGAACATCACTAACCATTGTTAAACATATAGATCCCTATTACCTTCCAGTTTGGGGCTCTCTTTGATACGATTGCTATCTGTGACATCTTGGTGAATGTATTTCTCCTGATCACTACCCATGTGGCCCTTTCATTGTGCCTCAGTTTCAACTGCTCTGAAGATTGACTGCCTTACTCTTTGAGATGCCACGTAAGACCCTCCCAAAGTAAATTTTATGTGTTGTCTAATAGCCTGTATTTAAACTTAAACATATCCTCTAATTTTGTTAAATCCTTGGAGCTGCTATACTTTCATGTGAGTCAACAAAGGGAAAAAAAATTCACATTTCTATTTTATAGATTTTTAAAAAGCATATTGAAACATGATAGAGTACTATTTGTTTATTTATTTATTTCAGGATATTATGGGGGTACAAACATTTTGGTTACGACGTTGCCATACCCATACCACGATTTGAGGTGTGCCTTTCCCCCTGTACAATGCTCACTGCGTCCATTAGTTGTGAGTTTGCCCACTCCACCCCCCAGTCCCTGAAGTATATTACTACTATGTGAACACCATAGTGTTGATCAGTCAGTGCCAATTTGATGGCGAGTACATGTGGAGCCTGTTCTTCCGGTCTTGTGATATCTCACTTCAGAGGATGGGCTCAAGTTCTATCCAGGAAGATATAAAAGGTACTAGATCACCGTCATTTCTTACAATTGAGTAATATTCCATTGTATACATATACCAAATTTTAATCCACTCATGAATTGATGGACACTTGGGTTGTTTCCACATCCTTGCAGTAGTGAATTGTGCTGCTATAAACATTCATGTGCAGATGTCTTTATTATATAATGTCTTTTGTTCTTTTGGGTAGATGCCTAATAGGGCTTTTGCTGGATCGAATGGTATTTCTATTTTTAGCTCTTTGAGGTCTCTCCAAATTCTTTTCCACAGAGGTTGCACTAATTTGCAGTCCCACCAGCAGTGTAAGAGTGTTCCTGTCTCTCCACAACCTCGCCAGCATTTGTTGTTTCGGGATTTTTTGATAGAGGCCAATCTCACTGGGGTTAGGTGGTATCTCATTATGGTTTTGATTTGCATTTCTCTAATGGTTAGAGATGTTGAGCATTTTTTTATATGTTTGCTGGCTGGCCATTCTGTCTTTGGAAAAGTTTCTGTTCATGTCCTTTGCCCATTTATTGATGGGGTTGTATTATTCATGAAATCATTGGTATTTAGTTTTTAGAGGTAGGAGGTTTTTGCTGATAATTAGATAAATACTTTTAGTTGACTCTGCAGTAACTATTTCAGTGTAATATTTGTCAGGCAGTATGCTGGGGATCTGGAGATGTAGTGAGAAAGATTCACCGTCTCTGCCCTCTTTGAGTTTATAATATAGTACGGTAGACTTACTGGATTTAAAAAAAAAAAAAGTGGGTAAGTGCTATGATGGTAAAGCACAGGGTACTTATAATTACGAATTGGTTGACATTTTGAATAGCAGTTGGGAAATAATGCAAACCTTAAAACACTTTAAGCATCATCTTTGTGACTGTAAATATTCTTTGTATTTACATAATCATTAGAATACTTGAAAATTGTAATGTTTGGCACTTGATTATAGAAGTGTGTATCTAGTTACTGTCTTGATAAGTATCTTTTATTTAGAATAATACTTGGGATGGAATCCTACCATAACAAAATGAAGAGTATTTCATTCTTCATGAATTTCCGAATCAACTTTGGGATAATTCTTTAAATATGCACTTTTAGTTTCTTACAGACTATAAATTTTGGATAAAGTATTCGTAAATTAAATAGTGGACCGTTAGGTTGCCAACTCTTTCTAAGTATTTAAAAAATAATACCTGTTACTTGAGTCATACCCTATACATTTATAATGGGTTTATTGTCGTAGCTTTCATGTTTATTTAATGTGAGGGTTAGCAATTTGGTGTGTAATTAAGTTAAAAGGCTCTAAATTTAGCTCAATAAACTTTGAATTAAAGGGTTTTTTTTTTCTTTTTTGGTTAAAAAATCATAATTTGGAGAATATTATTTCACAAGGATACTTAAGTAACCAGAATGAAATTATCAGACCCACCCATTTTATTTCTAATGAGAGTTTTGCCTCTTGCCTTGGTGTAAGTATACTTAGGATCCTTTGCCCGTGTTCCTGATAGGGATGGTAATTTTCTAGCAGTAAAGAGTATCATGAAAATAAGCATGAAATGACTAGTGGTCTACTTCAACTTTTTGTCTTACTGGCTCTAGTAAGAAAAAAAGCTTAGAAAATAAATATCTCTATTATGGTTTTAATTATGAGTATTAAATAAGTATCATTTAAAAATATTAACATGTAATTCTTATTTTGCTATAGGATCCCACATTGCGTACTAAACAGCCTATCCCAGCTGCCTATAACAGATACGACCAGGAACGATTCAAAGGAAAAGAAGGCAAGTTACTTAATTTTTATCTTCCCCTTAACTGTGGTTGTGCTGAACTTAAGAGACAATATGTCCTGATGTTTAAGAGCAGGGGTTGACAAAATAATGTCTGCAGGCCAAATCTGGCCTATTGTATATTTTTGTAAATAAAGTTTTGT
Source organism: Lepilemur ruficaudatus (assembly GCA_963574885.1). Classification (NCBI taxonomy): domain Eukaryota; kingdom Metazoa; phylum Chordata; class Mammalia; order Primates; family Lepilemuridae; genus Lepilemur; species Lepilemur ruficaudatus. Next base: position 29,378 of record CAUYRT010026802.1, read on the forward strand.
TGGAACACAGCAATACCCATTCATCTGTGTATTCTCTATGGCTGCTTTCACTTTGTGACAGCTGTATTGAGTTGTTTCAGCAGAATCTATATAGCTTGCAAAGCCTAAAAGTGCTGTCTGGCCCTTTACAGAAAAAAATAGCCAACTCTTGGTTAATAGCATGGATTCTAGATCGGGATAGTTTATGTCACAGTTACTTTTTGTGTGAATTTTAATGTTACTTTAACTGCATTCATCTTGGTTTTCTCTTGTGTATAAATACTGATAGTATTAGTACCTGTCTCTTAGGGTTATTGTGGGGCTTGAATTAGTTAATAAGTATTAAATCTCCAGAATAGTGTCTGTTATATAATAAGCTATCTGTAAATGTTTGCTGTTATTAATACTAGTTCTGTTTCTAAAGAATTTATTTTAGAGTGGCGATTCTATATATCAAATCATGTTTCCCAAATTATAAATGTATATACTGAGAACTTGGGAAACAGAGACTTGGAGCAATGATGTAAGGACTTACTTTTGATAGCCTAGGTGGTATTATGGCAATAATGAACCATTTCTGTAATAGGTGATTACTGAGGTGGGACCAACAGGAGTGTAACTTCTTGAGATCTTCATTCATATTGATTTAATTCATGAAAATGTGAGATAGAAGCAAGTGGAAGTTTAAAATTTATGATTTTTTCTCACATAACCTGAAATCTCCATTTAAGTTTCTTTAAGGGATATGTTGCCTTGATGCAATGAATTTTGTGTGCTGACTTCATTTACTAGATAAAGACACATGCTGAGTATGTGTCATAGAAAAGGAGTGCACTATTTACTGCAGTGTTTCTCTTTTGGGGTAAATTTGTAAAAAGCAGAGATTGGCAAATTATAGCCCAAAGACCAAATCTGACCTTCGGTGGGCCAAATTGGGCTGCTCCCAGTTGAATGCACATATTGTTTATCCTGCTTTTGCACTACCACTACAGGATTCAGTAGTTGTGACAGACACTTCATGGCCCACGGTGTGTAAAATATTTACCATATAACCCTTCACAAAAGGGCATATTGGGCTCTGTCCTGGAACTCCCATTATTATTTACAACATTGCTTTCTACAAAATGTATAACATTTGCCTTATTATAACTTGGGAACACAACTTTTATAACTTAGGGACTTCTTATTAGGTACTTTTAGTGGTACTATCATTGAGTATTAGTAGTAAGTAATTTGGAGGTTATAAAGTATTTTATTCAGTATGATTTTTGAACATAATTGCAGAGATGGTCTTAACCAGCTTCTATACAATAGGCTTATTGGTGTATATGAAATACATCTTGAGGTTAGTATCCTTTTTAAAGTTAGTATCTTCACAAGTATATAATTCAACTTTATATATAGTCTTTTGTATAGTGTTGAACTGTCAGATGTAAGGTAGATTATTATTTTATATTTGTTATAGATCATAAAATGCATGATTTATAAAATCTAACAGTGAACCCCTTTTCTTTATAGAAACGGAAGGCTTCAAAATTGACACTATGGGCACCTACCATGGTATGACACTGAAATCTGTAACGGTAAGTTATTTTGACTGCAGATGTTCTTTTGTTCCGGGTATTATGTGTGAGTAGCAGATGCTGAAGAAAATCTTTGTTCTCTAGTATTTCCTATTTGAATGTTTGTCTTTAATGACCAGTTGTGCTGATTGATCTGTATAGTGTATTGTTTGATTCATTGGTATCCTGTTTTGTTTTGTTTTTTTTCAAACTGAGTTGAGTGTGTGTAAATACAAGCTGTTTTGATTAACTCACAAATAGGATGATCCTACCTGGTTAGATTATTTAAAGCCTTTGAGTTACAAGATCAATTTGGAAGAGTTCTTTGCCATAATATCTTACGTTCTTTAAAATGTAATACCTTACATTCTTTAAAAAGGCAGATTGCAGTGGTTGATGTAATGCTTACAAAGTACATACTTGACCAAATGAAATACTTGGATGTCCACAAATATAGGCCTTTTTGGTTCATTTTTAGCAAACTTTTCTTTTTTATTTTTTAACCCCTAAAGTTGTTTATTTTTAGATGTTCTGCCCAAGCCACATTTAACAGTTTTAATTTTTATTTAGTCAGTGATAGGACTTGGTGATGTAGAGCAGAAATTCTGTTAACCTCCTTTTGCATATTTATATTCTAGAATATTATGCCTTTTGTACCTTAAATAAAATACTATGTATATATATTAGAGTGTCTATATACTTAAAACATTAGTATTAAACTTACTTTTGTCTTTGCTTGTGAATTATCATATCTTTGTGGACTTTGTGTGACATGGAATCATTATATATTTGATGTGATTTCTCAGAATTAAGATATACCTACTGGGAATTTACCATGCTTTATTTACTCATTTTCCAGAAGCAGATAGCAAATAAGAATATGGAATCTGATTTTAAAAGTTAAAATTAAAAAAAATTTTTTTGGACTGTAAATTAGGATTGGGTTTCAGTTATTTTGTCAATATACTTGTTTTAAAATATCATCAGATTTGTGTTTGTATTATTAAAATTGTATGAAGCTTGGTGTGGTAGCATTTTGGGAGGCTGAGGTGGGAGTATCACTTGAGGCCAAGAGTTCGAGACTAGACTGGGCAGTATAGTGAGACCCCTATCTCTACAAAAATTTTTTTAAAAAATTGGCTGGTCATGGTAGCTCATGCCTATAGTCCCAGACACTTGGGAGGCTGAGGTGGGAAGATTATCTGAGCCCAGAAGTTTGAGGCTGTAGTGAGCTATGATTGTGCCACTGCACTCCAGTCTGGGTGACAAACTTACCTAGATTTCTGATGTGTATGCTAAGAGGTGTAATAATATCACCATCAACTCTCACTTTCAGAAGGATCTTAGTCTCTCACCTAGGTTATAGTCTTCAAAGTAGAAATCCATACATTAGTAACTTCCCCACCCTACCTTTTTATAAAGCTTTTATACATCCTTTTTATAAAGCTTCCTTCATTCTCATTTGGTTGTTGATTAATTTGTTGGTCATCTTTGAAGTGTTGAGGGAGTGCTGTAGTAGCAGTAATATTCTGGAGTTGTGTCCAATCCCAGGCCTGCAGAAGATGGAGATAGTTGTTTAAGGCTTTCTTCCTTAGGGCTTTCTTTCCTGTTTTTCCTTCCTCTCTTCGTTAAGCAAATACTTGTTGAGTATATGCTATATGCCATGCCCTATGCTGTTTGCTGGAACATCAAAGATGAACAAAACCAGATGTGTTCTTGTGGATTTGATTTATGGTCTGGTTGGGGAGAGACACATTAGTCAGTCACTCAAATGTAAAATTATGGCTGTGCCAAGTATGTAGAGGTATGCTGTGCCGTGAGAGCCTAAAATTGGGGGTTTTGTCGCGTTAGTCAGAATACTTCATTGAGGAGGTAGTACTTGAAGTAAGATCTGAAGTTTGTGTAGGACTTAAATTGCTGAAGATGACAGGAAAGCGCATTTTAGGGCCAGTGAACAAAAAGCAAGAGTAAAAGCCCTGTGATGGGAAGAGCATGGCAAGTAAGAAGACTTGAAAGAAGACTGTGCTGTGTAGATTGGAGGGATGGCTATGGGAAAGTTTCTTCTTCCTAGGGTTAGGTGCAACCTGCTTGTTCATAGATGTCGGTGCATTAGCACAGTGTGTCTCTTTTAGCATACTTCTGGAATCATTTATTGTGCCAATCTAAATGTGGCCCCAGATATGTTTTATTAGTCATCCATTATAATTAAAATTTTTATTTTATTCACCAACATTTAAAAATAAGAGTTTGTCACATAAACAATCTGGATTTCTAGCTTCTTTCAAGAATCTCTCTGGCATGACAGGGTGCTGGGTTCACAGTACTGCATGGCCACTGCCACATCCACCTAAGCAGTGGCTACCTTCTCTAGATCAGATATTTTCTCTAGATTGCCAGAGACCTCACTTCTGTGTTGTCCTTTATCTGACCCTCTTCACTTACTTATGCTACCTTCATAGATGCTATTGGCCTTTCAGTTTGAAATTCCTGATAAGCAGTGCCAGCTTATTAAAGAGAAGTTAATCAGTTGGAAACACTACAAATGTAAAGCTTTGAAGTCAGTCCTGGCTTTGAATCCCAGCTCTGCCGTTCATTCTTCTGCTGATTAGGGTAAGAAGGTGATTTAACCTTTCTATCAGGGGTGTTTTTATTTTACAGTAAAGATAATATAACCTATATCATAGTAATGTTGGAGAGTAAAGGAGTCACTGTGTGTAAAATGCTTAACAAAAAGAGGGCTCAACAAATGATGGCTACTTTTATTATCAACTAATGATTCTCTAAATAATCTTATTTTAACTTAAATGTTAATATAGGCAGCTATAGCTTCATTGATGTATTTAATATTACCTTTTTGATGATTCAATTTTCATTCAAAGTTACGAAGACTCATTTATTTAAATACTAAGAGAATTATTTTCCTCTCAAGTAATTGGGGTATTTTTTACTACAGCTGTGTATGTTTATCTTATAGCAGAGAGCTTTTGCCTTTGAGAGAAAATAGCTACAAAGAAGTTTTATAAAGCGGATGATAACTAGGTTAGCCTTTTCCATCTGTTAGGGCTCATATATAGAAAGAAATGTAACTTATTTAGATTTAAATTATTGATCTAAATAGTATATAAAGTGTTTGGATTTTTTTTTTTTTTTTGAGACAGAGTCTTACTGTGTTGCCCAGGCTAGAGTGCCATGGCGTCAGCCTAGCTCACAGCAACCTCAAACTCCTGGGCTCAAGCGATCCTTCTGCCTCAGCCTCCCGAGTAGCTGGGACTGCAGGCATGCGCCACCGTGCCTGGCTAATTTTTCTTTCTATATATTTTTAGTTGGCCAATTAATTTCTTTATATTTTTTTAGGTAGAGACGGGGTCTCGCTCTTGCTCAGGCTAGTTTCGAACTCCTGACCTTGAGCGATCCGTCCTCCTCGACCTCCCAGAGTGCTAGGATTACAGGCGTGAGCCACCGCGGCCGGCCTGGAATTTTAATATGTAGTCACAGAATTATAAGTAGGAATATTACTTTTATAATATGTGATTTTTGGCACTGTGCATTTAGACTGGAATATTATTCTGCTTGAGAATATTGTATTACACTTGAAATAATTTTCAAAACTGTTGGTTGTCTTGATATTTCAGGGAATAGGGTTTTCTATCCTAAGTCAGCCTGAACAGTATTAAGGTATACCCCCTAAACAAAACAACATTATTTGGTTTCTCATACATAAATAGTCTATAAAATATAAAAATTAAAATATTATAATATATAATAACCCATTATATCTCTTAAGCTTTTGAAGTTTATATACTACTACTTGTTACAATGAAGTAATGTCAGTATTAACATGATGTTTTGTGCACAATTCATTTTTTTATTAGATCTGCATTTTCATAGAATTTTGTAAGAAGCCATCACTAAACTGAATAAGCAATATTTTTTCTCTGTACTCATAAAACATCCCTTATGTCCCTTTTATAGTTAGTTGCTTCTTGATTATTCCAGCTTTTTTTTTTTTTTTTGGTAATGTTCTGGTTATTGACTTGGACTATGTCTTATATAAGAGAGGTTCAAGAGAGAACTTTCTATTATGATGTATTGGCTTATTTGTTGTGGCAAATTAAACATCAGTTTTAGTTTTCTTGTCTGAAAAATGGTACAACTTCCTTAGGGATTTGTTTTGAGGTTTAAATGCATACAGTTATACTTGGTTTAGCATTGTTCTTTTTAGTGCTTTTTCATTGTAGCATGTAATTGTGGTCCTTGCAGAAATGTCTTTATATTAAATTTATAAAATATTTCGTAAACTTTATACTGAATGATATAGATAATACTTTTTTTCTTTTGGGTAGTATTTAGAGTGAATACTTGTTTAGATGGGTAGGTATTAATTTCATTACACTTACACCTTTGTGGTAAAAAGGTGTTGGAATCTGATTTAAGTTTCGTATTTGGTGAGCATAATCAGCATTTTGAGGCAATATACTTAAAGAAAAATGAATTATAGCAAAAGAACATGTTAACAGGTGTCAGGGAATCTTACTACATATAAAGTGAACGTTATTTTTATAATGCTTTCCAGTTTATGTATCTTACTTAGATTTATTGAAAATCCGTTGCATACTGGGTGGTACTTTTGGTACCACCAAAATTTAGCTTTGCATTTCATTAAAGGATAATTACTGTTTTACTCAAAACATCTTACTGATTTTAGTTAATATCTGTAACATACCCTTTAAAATTAATTGGCCAGTGACCATGTCGTTAATGCCACTATCACATAATACCTGAAATTTACTGTTGAAAGATGCATAGACGGTTACTTTTGGCACATATGTTAGGAGTAATCTGGAAACCATTGTATATTTTTGGCACATATGTTAGGAGTAATCTGGAAACCATTGTATAATTTTAAATAAATTTAACATTGCCTTGCTCACAGTGTTTTAACGTTGATCATTGTAAGAATAGGAGAAACTAGAAACCAGTTTGGAAATGTGATGGTGTTTTGTTAACAACATAATAAAAATTTATACTGTGAAATTTGTTTGATTCTATATGTTCTGTCAATTGTAGTTCAGTGTATAATGCTGTAATTCTACATGCCTCTCAGGATTGCATAAAAAACAGATTTTAGTTTTCTTTTAACCTGATATTCTCTTCTGGACATATTAGAAGAGAGCTTATTTCAATTTCTGTTTACCTGCATCAGTACAACTTTAATCCATTGAATTTTAACAAGATTAGTGTATTAAACATATTTAATCACTTTTAAATTCTAACTTCTCAGTGTACTTGTACACTAACCACTACTGTTCTTTAACATACAAATGCTTCTATTTTAATATTTCTTTTCATTGTTTTGAAGAACAAAGATTAATCTTTAATATTGCCTTTAATTTCATGACATGATTTGAACCAATTTGTTCATATGAAAAATACCCTAGTCTGTTTAATACCATGCTATATTTTGATGTTTAGGTATGTCCCTGATGAACACTTTTCCGTTGGCTGAGCTTTAATTTGCTATGTCAGTTTCCAGGTCTTTGTGAATTGATTTAGATCTTCAGTGGATTTTCAATCTTTTATGTAATTCTTGCATTCAAATACTATTTTCTTAGCTGTCTTAGTATTTTTGTCTTAGTATTCATGGATTGTCCCTTCTTCCCCTTCCCCATCCTATCAAATCTCATTTGATCTTTAATTCTAAGTTTTGGTTTCTTTTCCAGGTCTTTTTCTTGATGGATGTTTCTTTTAATGTTGTTCTTCTTGTCTTTCCTGCTTCTCATGTTCCTCTGTGAGTGACCGTTCCCATGTGTATTTTAAATATCTGTTTTTAAACTCTTATTTGCTTCTGGTCTGGACAAATCTTGCTATTTAGAAACTAAGCTTTTATTTGAAATTTCAGACTGTGAGTAAGTTGAAGACATTCATTTGAAATACTTAGAAATTGAAACTTTTTAAGATCTTATTTTTGTTCTAGAGACAAAAGTCATATTATAGGCCAGCTGTGGTGGCTCACACCCATAATCCTAGCACAGTGTGAGGCCTAGGTGGGAGGATCGCTTGAGGTCAGGAGTTTGAGACCAGACTAAGCAAGACTGAGACCCCATCTCTACAAAAAATAGAAAAATCAGCTGGGCTCAGTGGCACATACCTGTAGTTCCAGCTACTCAGGAGACTGAGGCAGGAGGACTGCTTGAGCCCAGGAGTTTGAGGTTGTGGCGAGCAGTGATGAAGCTACTGCACTCTAGCTGGAGTGACAGAGTGAGACCCTGTCTCAAAAAAAAAAAAGTCCTACTATAGAACTTGGGTAATCATCTCACTGTTGAAGTTGACATATTTTATTGTGTCATTGAAAAAGCTTTTCTTTACATTTAAATTTTTGTAACAGTATATAAGATCAAATAGAGTTATTTGAAAATCAATTGAACAGTTTTACAAATTACAGTTAGAATTGATTCAGTCTTTTATCATCTATAAATAGTGAATTGGGGATACTATCAATTCTGTAATCATTTACCTCCCCAAATTTAGTATTTTTAGATACCTGCTTCAGTCTTCCCGAAGTATCTTTTTGTCATTTCTATTTTAGATGTGTTGCCATGAATACTCTAGAATTAAATTCCTAATATATTTCAGTATACCAGATTTAAGAACTAAAGTTAAGTAGCTCTTTGATCTTTCAGAAATTACTGAATTCTAACTTCTCTTCTGTAGATGCCTTTTAGTTTTTTAATAATAAACAGAAGCCCCAAAATTCAGCTTTTGATATGATTATAATAATTTATCTTAAAAGGCTATACAAAATAATTTCAGTGTCCTTAGCAATTAATGAATTTCAAATAGATAGAGTAATAATAATAACTAATCATTCTTGTAGTACATTTGTAGGTACATTGTAATTCATCAAGAACTTTGTGTGTGTGTGTATATATATATATATATATATATAACCTTTTTCCAACAAAAGTTACTTTAACAGTAGCAAGAAAATAGACTTTAAAAACTTTAAATACAGTGGCTCATGCCTATAATCCTAGCACTCTGGGAGGCCGAGGCAGGTGGATCATTTGAGCTCAGGAGTTTGAGACCAGCCTGAGCAAGAGCAAGACCCCATCTCTACTAAAAATAGAAAGAAATTATATGGACAACTAAAAATATATATAGAAAAAATTAGCTGGGCATGGTGGCACATGCCTATAGCCAGCTACTTGGGAGGCTGAGGCAGGAGGATCACTTGAGCCCAGGAGTTTGAGGTTGCTGTGAGCTAGGCTGACGTCATGGCACTCTAGCTCGGGCAACAGAGTGAGACTCTGTCTCAAAAAATACACAAAAATCCCCAAACTTTACATAGATCAATGACTGTGAAAAAATTAAAAAACTAAATGTATGTTATTGGGAAATATTTTTTTCTTTATCTGGATTAAATATAATAAATGATCCTAGTACTTTATAATAAATTGATGTCAATTTTGGGGAGACCTGTGATATATTTGAATTATTTCTAACTTTTCTGAGTCATTATTAGTATATTTAAAAAGTTCGTATAATTTATTTAAAACTTTAAAAATCAGTGTAAAGGTCATAGTGTATGGCCGGACGAGGTGGCTCATGCCTGTAATCCTAGCACTCTGGGAGGCCGAGATGGGAGGATTGCTCAAGGTCAAGAGTTTAAAACCAGCCTGAGCAAGAGTGAGACCCCGTCTCTACTAAAAATAGAAAGAGATTAATTGGCCAACTAAAAATATATAGAAAAAATTAGCCTGGCATGGTGACACATGCCAGTAGTCCCAGCCACTGGCGAGGCTGAGGCAGAAGGATTGCTGGAGCCCAGGAGTTTGAGGTTGCTGTGAACTAGGCTGACGCCTCGGCACTCTAGCTGGGACAACAGAGCAAGACTCTTTCTCTCTCTCAAAAAAAAAAAAAAAAAAAGTCATAGTGTAGATTTTACAAAAGCAATGCTTTAGTATGTTATACTGTCATTTACATTTTATAGTGGAACTGTCTTGTAGATTACTAAACACCAATTTATAGTCATAGAATCTGGTTCTAAGTGTGTAAATAATTTCCATTAGCATTTTTGTTGTGTAATAGATCAAAGGATAAATGACTGTTGGTGATGAGCAGCAGTACAGAAGGTTTTATTGCCTGGGGAAGATCAGCTTGGATTCCAAGTTGTCTTATAGAGTGGCATTACTTTAGTGATTTACCATGGCCCAAAGAAAGACCGAAAAACTTGGTGATACTAGTATAGCATGAGAAATTGAATCATTTTAATCAAGCTTATGAGAGGAGCATCTGAAATCAAAGCTGATTTATTAATTTACAGTGAGAAATGTAATTGCCAAGGGCACTGAATGCTCACCTCTATCTAGCACATATATGTTGTCCATGTAAAGAAGCTGCACTGGAAGTTGCAGTTCAGTTGCACAATGAGCACATAATAAGTTATATCCTTTAAATATTTAATGGTATTAGAATAGTCTTATATTTGCATCTCTTGATTAAAGAAAGACCTGTTGTAAGGCTAGGGTATCTTTCTCCTTGGGGACTACCTAGATAGATGTAGATAGGCTTTGTCATCATTTGCCATTGTGACTTCTATTCCTTGTCCTGTCTGACTAATCCCTCTCCAGATGAATATATGGTGTATTATTTCTTTAGATGTATAGATTGCCAATTCAGCTTTAGGATTAACGTTTCTTTCTGTTTTATTGGATTTGTGAAAAGGTTTTGTTGAGGCAGCCAGCTCTTTTGAATTTGAAATTCATAATGTAGGTATCCAAGGGATTTGATACATTGTTCGAGAGGGTAGGAGTCATAGAATGATCTTGCTTCAAGTTTAAACTGTAGTCCTAGGATTAGTTCCATTTAGTTTTGCTGATTTGGAATGGAAGAGAAGAGCAAGGATTTCCCACTGGATTCTGGAAGTCTGTCTTTCTCTCTCTCTCCCTCCTCTTTCCCCCTCTTCCCCTCCCCTTTTCCCTTTCCCTTCCCCTCTCATTCTTCCCACCCTTCTTTCTTATGATGAGGTCTTGCTATATTGCCCCGCTGAAAGTGAACTCTTGGGCTCAATTGATCCTCTAGCCTCAGCCTCCTGAGTAGCTGAGACTATAGGCACACACCACCTTGCCTGGAACAGAAATCACTTATTTCTACCCTTCACTTATGGCAGGTTGATAATCAAATTAATGAGGCCATTTAAATCTCACCCTCTTGATTAATTCAATAATTTCAGTGGTACAAAGACACTACAATTTAAGTGTTTTTCTTAGTGTTGTATAAAAGTACTTAAGATTTAGAATGCAGTCAGAATGAGTATAAAACCAAATATAGTTAAAGCACAAATAGAGAAGTACCAATATGAGTACCATTGTAGAAGACTTTACATATAAATAGACTAATCATTTTGTGTTTGGATGAACATTTTACACAGCCTCAGAGTGGCAGCATTAAAAAATTCTACTTTGACATTCATTTCAAAAACTGAAGATACATATATAGCATAATTACAAAGTATGAGTATTTTAATAAGAATAAATTGTGGATTATATTGTTTGTTCCCATTTTACTCAATTGGTTATACTTATATAAATTTCATTTCGTGAAGTTAGCAGAACTATTTTCACTAATAGGAAAAGTTTCCCCTGCTCTGCCCTCCCACACATGCTTTCAACTGATAAAAATATGATTGAGGTCTCCACTGGTACATTTAAACTAAGTAAGCTAACATTTGTATTTGGCTTGCAATGAAAATCTACCATTTTTATTTGGGCTTTTATTTACTTATGCTGTATTGATTTTTGGTGTTAGCACATTAAAATAAACAAGCCATCCTTTACCAGTATGAGATTTACATATAAGCACTATTTTGCCTTGTAATTTTGGGTTGAATTTATTAAGAAACAATTATCAAGTTTGTAATAAAAGCTAATTTCCAAAACCATTCAGTGTTTTTTTTTTTTTTTTTTTTTATACATAGTATAAATCTTTTGCCCGGACTAGAGTGCCGTGGCGTCAGCCTAGCTCACAGCAACCTGAAACTCCTGGGCTCAAGCAATCCTAGTGCCTCAGCCTCCCGAGTAGCTGGGACTACAGGCATGTGCCACCATGCCCGGCTAATTTTTTCTATAGATGTTTTTGGTTGGCCAATCAATTTCTTTTTATTTTTTAGTAGAGACAGGGTCTCACTTTTGCTCAGGCTGGTTTTGAACTTCTGACTTTGAGCGATCTGCCTGCCTTGGCCTCCCAGAGTGCTAGGATTACAAGCACGAGCCACTGCGCCCGGCCTCATTTTTTTTTGTTTTTTTAAACAAGAAAGCATACCCTACACATGGTTCTGCCCCTTGTTTTATATCATCAGTTAACAGTGTATCTTGGAGATCTTGTCTTAAGAATAGAGAGAGGACATTCTTTTCTGTTTACATCTTCATAGTTCCCTATTGTGTGGATAGAACCTTGTAATTTATTTGAGTTGTATTTAATCGTGTCAGTCCCCACTTGAAAAGGTGATAGTACATTCCAGTTTTCTCAGAAAAGTCTTAGTTTATATCTGCTTTTGGTATAATATTTAGTGGCTTCCCTATCACTCACATATATCCAGATTTGGATGCTAAATTGTATGATCACACTGTTCATTAATGAACATTTGGGTTGCTTCCCTTCATTTGCTGTGAGATTATAAAGCATTATCACTTGAGGTAGTTTATCCTACAGCTTTTCATTAGTTGATAGTTCTTGTATCTGATTATGTAAATTAGGGGTTTTATTTTCTTGGTAGCCCAACTTTTATTTAAAAGAGTTTCTATACTTTTTTGAATTTTTAGGTAATACTTTTGTCTGATTTTCCCTCTTTTCCCTTTCTATCTCTTACGCTTCCCATCCTCCCTTTCTCTGTCCCTGTCCCAAAGTTAGGAACGTATAAAAAAAATAATGGCAGATGTCAGATTATAGCTTGTAATGTATAAACTGAGGATGAAATCCGTGCGTGTGCACGTGTGTGTATGAAGTAAATCAAGTGGGTAGAATTTTTTTTTTTTGGAGACAGAGTCTCACTGTTTTGCCCAGGCTAGAGTGCCGTGGTATCAGCCTACTTCACAGCAACCTCAAACTCCTGGGCTCAAGCAATCCTTCTGCCTCAGCCTCCCGAGTAGCTGGGACTACAGGCATGCACCACCATGCCCGGCTAATTTTGTCTATATATTTTTAGTTGGCCAATTAATTTCTTTCTATTTT
>CAUYRT010026803.1:0-24018 GCA_963574885.1 Lepilemur ruficaudatus
TAAATTTTGAGGGGACATAAAAATCCAGTTCACAGGACCTATACTAGACTATAGGATAAAAATAAAAGGTAGGTTTTTGCATAGGATGTAGCAGAAACAATGTCACTCCCACATCAGCAATGAGAAAAATCCAGATAAACTACGAATACCAACATTTTTGAATCTGTCAGAGAGCTGAGGTCCTAGATGCATCAAGTTGCCTCAAATCCAAGGAGGGTAGACACCCTAGCCCTCACCCCTCCAAGGACAGCTGGAACACACCGACTGCCACCTCTGGGAGGCATAGTAGGAAGAAAGTGCCACCACACAAGAAGTAAAACGAAATTAGCTAAAATTTTAATGAAGTATTAAAGACTGAGTCTAAGCTAATATGACAGTATAGAATTCCTGGGAGCCTCAGACACGAGGGGTGTTTGCAGGACCCTCACAGCCTCTATTCCATTTCCACCAAGTGTTCATGGAAAGATTAAGGGTAGAATATGAGGGAGGATCAGAAAACTGCCACATCCAGAGCACAGGTAAAGAACCAGTTTTTATGGAAAAAATATAGAGGAAAAAACTCATTTACTCCAGTCTAAGAGGCAGCAAAGAGGGCTTAGCCAATACTGATACCATTAGAAGTCTCCTGCTTCTATAGGAGGGATAGAAAACATGCTGTCTCATGAAGTGCCACCATAGATACAAGGTAGAGTTTGACTGCCATGGGGAAGAGAGAAAAGAATATTGAGAAAATACCACCTCAAGGCTCAGACACACAGGGTTTCCCTAAGATTGAAGCTCTACCAGGACAACAGGGCCCCGCTACACCAGCCTAGCAAGCAGTGACAAGCTACTTTAGCCCACCACTGAAGGAGGAGCAAGAAACTGAAGAGAGGCTTCCCCTCCCTCAACCTTGTGGCACTGTATGAAGGAATGGTTGAAAGATGAGACTGAATCACACATATTGAGAAAAACCTTATAGCAACCTCACCTCCCAGACTAAACTCAGGGCATCTTTAGAGCAATTTGATGCTTATGAAACACTGAAGGTAATCATAGCAACAACAAATCTCAAACTCAACTAAATTGAGTTTAACAAATTAAAGCAAATCTCAACTAAATTCCTGACCAGATTGACAAAATCCCTCTTACTAACTGCCTGAAAAGAGCTGTGCCCATTTATGGGCACATATACTATTTACCTCAATTATGTCTTTTCTAAACAATATCATAGACTGTTCTAAAATATGTATAATTATAATCCAAAAAGAACAAGAGAGAAGACAGAAGAAATAAAGAAATAATGGTCTAGTCTCCCCATAAAATTCTGAAATGAAAAAAAGGAGAAATAATAGTCTTATTTTTCCCCAAAATAAAGATATTAAACAGATCAAGAAGTGACAAGAATCACTAACAAAAAATAACACACACACATATCTACTCTAGACACATCATATTCAAACTGATAAAAACCAATGAAAATCTTGAAGGCAACCAGAAAGGGCTAACCACATTACATACAGAGGAACAAAGATGCGCATGACTGTATACTTCTCATCAGAAACTGTGCAAGCTAGATAAAAATGGAGTGACATCTTTCAAGTCCTGAAAGAATAAAACCCATTCTGTTAATTTAGAATTCCATGGCAGTGAAAATATCTTTCAGATGTCAAGTTGAATTAAAGAATTTTAAAGACAATCTAAAGTAGAGAGAAGTCAGTACCATCGAACCCATGCTAGAATACATGTTAAAGCAAGTCTTTCAGGTAGATACCAGTGAGAAATGCACATCTAAGAAAAGAAATGGATAGTTCCAGATATTGTGAAAAATTAAGGTAAATGCAAAAGATATTTTTATTTTCTGACAAAGACAAGTGATTGTCTAAAGAAAAATAGTAAGATATTGTGGTATCTATAACATATTTAAAATTGAAATATATGACAGCAATAGCACAAAGATGGGAGAAAGGAATTGGAAGGGTACCGATGTAAAGTTTGTGCACTATACTTGAAGTGGTATAATATTATTTGAAGATAGATTGTGATAAGCTAGAGACGTATATTGCCTAGGGTAACCACAAAGCCATTAGAATTAGATGTATAAATAAGTCAATAGTGAAGATAACTGGAATAATTTTAAAAAATCTGATAGTAGGAAGAAAAAGAGGAGAAAAATAACAAAGAACAGATGAAAAATAGAAAACAGCTAGTAAGATGGTAGCTTTATATCTAATCATGTCAGTGGTTACATTACATGATCCTAAATACCCAAATTAAAAGACAGAGATTGTTGCTAAATCTGGGGAAGGCCAGCAGGCAGGATTCATTTCAACAAATTCATTTAAAACATAAAGGCATAAGTAGGGTAAAAGTAAAAGGATGAAAAAAGATATACCACACAAAACTAAGCAAAACAAAACAATAAATGTAATTTATTTGTTGATGTCAAATAAATTAAATTTCAGGAAAAGGAATATTTCCAAAGAAGGAACAGTACTTAACGATAAAATGGCTAGTTCACAAAAAATGCATAAAATTTTAAATGTATATGTATTTACAAGAAAGTTTTAAAATACTTGAAGTAAAAACTGATAGACTGAAAGGAGAAATAAACAGAAATGCAATTATTATTGAAGATTTCAACAGTTTTCTTTTGGTAATCAATGGAACAAATAGACAAAATATCAGTAATGGAAAGGAAGACCCAAACAACCAACTTTACCAAGTTGACATTTATAGACCATTTAATCCAAAAGCAACAGAATGCATGTTCTTTTCATGTACAAACAGCACATTCACCAGAACAGACTATATTCTGGACTCCTGGACCATGAAAAAAAACCTCAACAAATTTAAAAGAATTGAAATCATACAAAGCATGTTCTCTGACCATATTGGAAGTAAATTAATAAAAAATCTATATGGATCATTCCCAAACATTTGGAAATTAAACAATGTACTTCTAAATAAGCCCTGGTAAAAGTGGAAGTGACAAGGAAAATTTAAAAGTATTTTGGGTCAAATGAGAATGAATATGCATATTCATTTTATTTAAACATACCAAAATTTGAGAGAGACCATCTAAAGTGGTGCTTAGAGAAAATTTGATAGTTTTAAATGCTTCTGCTTCTATTAGAAATGAAGAAAAGTCTCAATTCTATGATTTAAGCTTCCATGTTAAGAAGTAGGAAAAGAAGGCTGGGAGTGGTGGTTCATGCCTATCATCCCAGTGCTTTGGGAGGCTGAGGCAGGAGGATAGCTTCTGGCTAGGAGTTCGAGACCAGCCTGGGCAAGATAGTGAAATACTGTTTCTAAAAAAAAAAAAAAAAAGAAGAAGAAGAAGAAAGAAAAGAAGAAGGAGAAGGAGGAGGAGGAGAAAAAGGAAAAGGAAGACCAAATAACCCCCTCCAAGAGCAGAAGTAAGTAATAAAGATAATAGCAAAAATCAATACAATTGAAGAAAGGAAAAACAATAGAAGAAAATCACTGAACTCAAAAGCTGGTTCTTTGAGAAAATTAATAAAATTAATAAATGTTTAGGCTAGAGTTTCTAAACCTTGTCACAGCTGAATTTTGGACTGGATAATTTTTTTATTGTAAGTAGCTGTTCTACATAGGATATTTAGCAACATTTCTGGCCTCTACCCACTAGATGTCTGTAGCACCTCCACCCAAATTGTGAGGATTAAACATGTCCCAGACATTGCCAAATGTTCCTTTTGGAAGGCAATATTACCCCCAGTTTAGAACCACTTCTCTAGACAGATTGATCAGAAAAAAAGGAAAGCAGATTTAAACAACCAATATTAGAAATGAAAGATAGGTCATCACTACAGATCTTCCTGATATTAAAAAGTTAATAAGGCAATAGATGAATAATTTTATGACAATAAATTCAACATTTTACGTGAAATTGTCAAATTCATTGAAAGACATAAACTACCAAAAATTGCTAAATAAGAAATAGAGAATCCAAGTGTCCTATTTCTATTCAAGAAAACTGTTAGCCCAGATTACTTCACCGAAAAATTCTACCAAGAATTTAAAGAAGAAATAATTATTCTACACATATTCTTACATTCTATTTCTATTCTATTTCCAGCAAATAGTGTAGGAAACACTTTCCGATTCAATTTTATGGGACCAGAATTATCTTTATGGAAAAACCAGATAAAGACATTATAAGAAAACTACAAACCAATATCCACCATGAACAAAGACACAAAAATCCTCAACAAAATACTAACCAACTGAAACCCGCAGTATATTAAGAAGATATACTTCATGAAAAAATGAGTGTTATTCTGGGAATGTAAGGTTGATTTGACATTTGAAAAATCTATCAGTGTAATTTACCATATCAACAAACAAAAGAAAAAAAATTATATGACCAGTCTTAATAGCAGGGAAATCTTTTGACAAATTCCACATTATGAATTAAAAAATAACTCTGAGAAAACTAAAATAAATGCCTTGATAAAAGACATCTAGAAGAATCCTACAGCTAACATTGTACTCAATAGTGAAAGATTAAATGCATTCTTATGATTGGGAACAATGCAAAAATGTCTGCTTTCACCTCTTTTATTTAACAGTGTACTTCTGTCCTGGGCAGAAAAAGAAATAGAATATTTGCAGATGGAAAAGAACTAAAATTGGCTTTATTCACAGATGTTAAGATTGTCTAAGTAGAAAATCTCAAAAGTGTACAAAAAGCTACTAGAAGTAAAAAGTAACTTCAGCAGACTTTAGGATATAAAATTAACTATATTATTATATACCAGCAATAAAAATTTGAAATGATTTTATAATACTACTATTTACAACAGTATCAAAAACAAATGTTTTGATCTAAATGTAACAAAATATGTACAATATTTGAGTGCTAAAAACTTCAAAACACTAAGCAGAAAAATCAAAGGAGATCTAAATAAATAGAGAGATTTACTATGATCACAGTTAGGAATACTGAGTTTGGAATACTCAGTATTGTTAAGATGTCAATTCTTCACAAATCGATCTATATATTCAGGCTTTTTGTAGAAATTTACAAGTCAATACTAATATGTATATGGAAAAACAAAGAAATTAGAATAGACAGAACAACTTGAAAAAGAAAAACAACATTGGAACATTTAAACTATCTGACTTCAAGATTCACTGTAAATCTACAGTGATCAGGAAGGTGTGATGTTGGTGAAAGAACAAACACATAGATACATGAAACAGAATAGAAAGTTGAGAAATAGACCCATACAATTGATTTGCAACAAAGGAATCAAGGCAACTCGCTATAGAAAAGTCATCTTACCAACAAATGATGCTGGCATAATTGGACATCCATGTGGGCAAAAAAGAAAAAATAACTGAGATCTTATTTCACAAGATATACAAAAATGTACCCAAAATGGATCATGGAAAACATGAAAAACCTAAAAATATAAAGCTGTTATAAAACACAAAGATGAAAATCTTTCTGACTCTGGATTAGGCCAGGATTTATTTATTAGGTAGGACACAAAAAGCATGGATTATAAAGAAAAAAACTGACAAATTGTACTTCATCACAATCACATTTTTTGCTCTTTGTAAAACATCTTAAGAAAATGAAAAACAAGCCACCCATTGGAAGAAAACATTTGTTAAACACCTACCTGCTAAAGGACTGGTATCCAGAATATATAAATAACTCTCACAACTCAATAGTAAGAAAACAAGCTGGTTTTAAAAACGGGCAAAAGATATGAACCTATACCTCACCTAAGAAGATATACAGATGGCCACAAAAAAAAAAAAAATCATGAAAAGACACTTACTGTCATTAGTCATTAGTCATTAGGGAAATGTAAATTAAAACCACAACCTGACACTTATGTGTTCATACAGTAGTAACATCCACTGGGTGTTGGGCAGGTGGGGGGGGCCGAGGGGGGGTATACACATATATAGCGTGTGGTGTGTACTGTCTGGGGATGGACATGCTTGAAGTTCTGACTCAGGTGGGGCAAAGGCAATATAATGCAACCTAAACATTTGTACCCCCACAATATGCTGAAATAAAAAAATATATTAAAAAACAGCCTATCTATCCAAATGGCTAAAATTTAAAAAAAAAAAATCTGATAATCCTAAATGCTTACAATAATGTGAAGTAAGTGGAACTATCATACATTGTCAATGTAAATGCAGATTTTTATTGCCAGTTTGGAAAACAGATTGGTGGTTTCTTTTAAAGTTATTCATACACTTACCGTAAGACTTCAAAATCTCACTACTTGAAATTTACTCCAAAGAAATGAAAACTCACGTCCATGCAAAGACTTGAATGCAAATATTTATACTGGCTTTACTCATAATCACCAAAATCTGAAAACAACTGAAATGTCCGTCAGCTGGGGAATGAATAAGCCAAATGTAGTAAACCCATTCAATGGAATACTGTTTAGCAATAAAGCGAATGAAGTACTGATGCATGCAACAACATTGATGCATCTCAACTGCATGAAGAGAATGACACATGAAATGGACAGATTCTCAAATGGCTACATACTACACGATTCCATTTAGATGTCCTTCTGGAAAAGGCAAAACTGTTGGGATAGAGAGCAGATCGGTAGTTGCCAGGCACTGGCAGGGCGGGAAGGAAACTGATTACAAAGGGACACAGGGAAACATTTTAGAAGGCTAAACATGTTCTATCCCTTGTTTATGGTGTTGTAAACGCAATTGTTTGCATTTTTCAAAATTTATAAAACTATACACCTAAAAACATCAATTTCACAATATGTGCAATATATCTCAATAATCTTGATTTCAAAAAAGGTTAAAAATGACATATAGAATGGAAGATAAATTTTAAGATTCAAAGCTTCTTATTCCTAAAAATAAACTGCTGATGTGTTGGCAAGTATAACGTCTGTCTTTTTTACAATTTCTTGGTGTTTTCACAGATTCCCTCAATGATGCACACGTAAATGCAGACTAAAAGCAAATATTTATCTTTCTGGATTTATGTATTTTTTTTTCCCTAGCTTTCTTTCCCTGGCTTTTGAAGATCACTTCATTGTGTAATTTATTCAAAATTAAATAATTTTTTCTTTGTATATTGTTGTATTTTTCAACTTTACTACGTTTACTGTGTATTATTTTTATAATCAGAAGAACTTACTAAAATAAGAAAGTACCCCAAGTTACCTTACGATTGCTATTTGAAGATATCTGATTTTCTAGAGCTACACACAGGTGTGCACATATACACACAGAGTCACTTTCTTGCAGCCACCTATCTAATTTAGGTTGCTTCCTAAGGGACTAACAGATGTTGGTCACGGAGCAGCTTTGCAACTGAAACAGTAACTTCAAGCAGGCTGTGTTGAAAGTGGTGCCTATTTCTGACTTGCACAGAATATGTCTTCAACCATAATGTAGACAACGTGGCCTGTCTTATGTTCAAATACAGACATCTGCTTAAGCACAAATAAAAAATTCCCATACGATCTAGGTTGCATTTTGTGTAATATGTGTGGGCCATTCATAGCTCAAGCTATTTTTCTCTATCTCATACCATGTTTAAATAGACTTCGGAGAGATGATAGGCACATTTTTAAAATAACACCTCCGATGAAAAATAAAATGCATAGAATATTTGAAAACTGTCTTTTCTACTGTGAAAGAATCTCAAGGAGAATCTAGAAAAATTGGAAAATGCAGATATATCTACACATATCTATCTTCCATATATCATCTATGTATGTATCTATCTATCTATCATTACCCACATCTTCACTACTCAAGAATAAGCTGCTATTAACATTTTGAGTATTTTCTTTCAGATATTTTTCTATGTGCATAAACACTAACATTCGTATTTAAAGCTATTCCATCTTTATGTTGTGTTTTTACTATTTACATTGGTAAAATAAAACTGCAGTTGCATTCCACTGTCTACTCTGCTACTCAAGAAGCTGAAAATTTCTTATCACATTCTTTTATAACTAGAAATAGTCAATGAACTATAAAACACAACTCAGCAAGACCATGTGCCCTTTCCTTCTATTTATTTTGTTTTCCCATCAATTTGTTAATTTCTCCACATTTACTAAGCTCCTTTTCAATTTCTCTCCTTTAGTTGATTATATCCATGATTGAAAATAAAAGAATATCAATGTTAACAGTGTTCTCACCTCAGTGTGACTACTCCCATTCATAAGTGAAGCGTTTTCTATTTAAAGCAGAATTTGTGAGATATAATGTTTCTATTTCTTTCAAGTTTTATTTTTTTAGACACAGCTCCCTCTCCTTATTTTTTCCCTTTTTGTCCCTATAATCCTTGAGATCTCTTGTTTCTCTTCTCCTCACCTATCTCATGTCTACAGAAGTTGCTCTGAAGTTTTAGAACTACTCTGTAGAATAATTTAAAACTCCACTATTTCCTCTACGAAGATATCAACGCCACACAAAATGTGGAATTTCTAGAGAAAGAAATCTAGACATAGGTATTAAAAGATACAAAAAAGTTTTCCCTATGAAAATGTAATTTCTAAATTAGCTCTTTTGAGTAAAGATACATTAGAAATGGAAATCACTGGACGCTGTTGAAAGAATTTCATTTTACTGCTAAATCAAAGCAACATTTACCTTTGCCATTGAGGACAGACAAAGGCCTGTATAATGATTCATTTCATGACCTTCAAAAAGAAAAAGTCAAGTGTGCTGCCTTGTAATAAAATGGGAAACCTAAGAGACAGGTCCTATTACTACCTTGAAGGTCAGCGACTACAATAAAATAAACATTTTTATTAACAAATGTTTCTTTAAAAAATTATAGGAATAAAATAGACATAAATGACAATATTCTGAAGAGCCTAGGACACAAATTGTATATGAAATTCAAAAAGAAATGCATCTCTCATTTTAAAACTGAAGTTCTGCTGCAGATAGGAGCAGCTGTCAAGTGGAGGTGATGTGGGCTCCACAGCGTTGGAACCTCCCTATGTCAGTGATGGTGTTTTAGTTAGGGTTAAGCAACAGATAAGCCAATTAAGGACATCTCTTCCTTCTCTGAATTGTCAGTCAAGTTTTCGAGAACCAATGTAGATGGAGAATTGACGTATCGAAACAAATTTTTATTTTTTATTTTTATTTTTATTTTTTTTTTGAGACAGAGTCTTGATCTCTTGCCCGGGCTAGAATGAGTGCTATGGTATCAGCCTAGCTCACAGCAACCTCAAACTCCTGGGCTCAAGCGATCCTTCTGCCTCAGCCTCCCAAGTAGCTGGGACTGCAGGCATGTGCCACCATGCCCGGCTAATTTTTTTAATATATTTTTAGTTGGCCAATTAATTTCTTTGTATTTTTTGTAGAGATGGGGGTCTCACTCTTGTTCAGGCTGGTTTCGAACTCCTGACCATGAGTGATCCACCTGCCTCGGCCTCCCAGAGTGCTAGGATTACAGGCGTGAGCCGCCGCTCTCGGCCTGAAACAGATTTTTAAAATGCCACATTGTACTTTAAAATTTAGACCTCCCAGCAATACAGTAACCTTTCCCAGAAGTAACACTGGGAATCCATTTTGGGGAAATAGTCTTGAGGTTTGGCTGTGAATTCAGCTCCCAACTGCTACAAGTTTTTAAAATTGTATAATGCAATAACTTTGCTATGCTTATCTCCAGGGTCAGCTTGAGGTCTGCCTGTTCTCCCACACCTGACCTTCATTTCACTTGCACAAGGGAATCTGGACTCCCTTGGAGAAATGAGGGTAATTTGAGGATTGATAGTCCCTCAGATGCTGGGATTAATACTCTGTTTGAATACAGAGGGATCTGAAGTCTCTTCCACCGGGGGCATGCGTACATTCTAGGAGGGCAGGAATTTTTCTGGAGGTAGAGGGAGTCAAAGGCTACTGTCTTCCAAGAGCATTCAGAGTTAGTATCAGTAAGGAAGGCGGGGGAGATGTGCATCAGTGAAGGTCAAGAACAGGTGGCTCAATGAAAGCAATGTGATATGAGGAATTAGCTCCAGAGCTGTTAGAAGAGCTAAACAGCAAACAGAGCAAAGTGAGGCAACCCACACATTGCAAAGTGCTTTCCCTGGCTGGAGGACCCAGGGGGAAAGTGGATTCAGGCCAGCCTTGGAGCTTCACCAGAGCTGGAACCACCATGGAGCAGGCCAGAAGGAACTGGGTCCTGGAAGATAGAACTGCCTGGTGGGAGCTGGACCAGTGAGAAGACTTGGCCTTTCCTGAAGATGCTGATGGAAGCAAAGAGGGGAAAAGTCATCCAGGCTTCTCATCTCCTCCCACACTCATCTTTGCTAGTGCCTCCTACTCCCAGGCTTCACAGAAAACAAGTTCGTAAGGGAGCCCAGGTAATATAAAATGCAGGGGTCAGACAGGGGAGAGGATGGAAGGGATCGTATCTGACGGCAAACAACTAAATGACCAACTCATCACGGCTGGGGTGCTATCACACAAACACTTCCTGGGCCAGACTCCGGGTGCTGTCTGAAGTTTATCCACAAGGGAGACTTAAGCCTGAAAGACCAAGATTAACTTCTGGGTTACCAGAAGCTGTAAGCCACAAAACTCAGTTTGTTTCAAAGAGTAGTGATAAATAAAGGGAAATGATTCTTCTACTTGAAGCAAAAAGAAAAGTGGTTCTTTAAGGAACAATTTTAGGTCAGTGGCCTAGAAGGAGCATCAGGAGAGAGGAACAGTCTTGGGAACAAGTGGAGGTGAGGAGTGAAAGAGGAAGGTGGCAGAGATGTTAGGGGCTCATGCTGGGAAAAGCTCATAGGAGAGGGGACAGTCTCAAGGCTGACACAGGAAAAGCAGCAGCAGACATAACCCTGAAATCTGCAGGTGAGGAAGTTTGACAGTATTTCTTCTACCTGTTTACATAAAATGGTAGAGAGAGAACCAGCCTTTGGAGGTAGAGGACAGTCATTGAAACCTGGGGAAATAAGGGCTCTGTAATTAGGACCCATATTGTATATATGGTAGCAATGACGATAGTAATAGAAATAATTGCTAATAGCTACTGAGTACTTACTTAGGTGCTGGATGTGGTGCTAAGTTACTGCAGCATCTCATTTAATTCTCACAACAGTCTTGAGGAGTAGATTCCCTTCTTATCACTTTGAAGACCAGGAGAGCAAAGCCTAATGTTAGGTCACATAGATGGAAAGAGGTAGCCTAGAATTTGAACTTGGGCCAGCTCTCTTTAGAGGCTTCTTGTTCAACCACTACACTACGGTCTCCCACTAGGTAATTTTTGCAGTGTGATTATATAATTTCATCATTCAGTTCTTCTTTAAAGGGATAAATTTGGAAGATTTTCTAGGTCATGCCCATTACAGAAAGAAGGTTAAGTTTCTCAAGAAGCATGCATTACCCCCAAAGGATAAGACAGGCGTATATCAACTGACACCTGAGAAGGGGTATTTTGTCACTAATTCTATCTGGCCAGGTGCCATCCATCTGGCTGTGCATCCTGCTTGACTTATTCAGTAATTTGACTCATTGAAGCAGCCCACTACTTGGGAGCCCTCTTAAGAACAGAAATAAAAACTCTCTGCAGATGTGACCAAGCTGATGAAAAGCAAGGAAGTTTCTAGTTAGAAAGTACTGCCAATTCTTTCTCACACCATCTGAACTGATAATGCCAGGAAGGAAAACTTTCATGTTGCTTAATAGGAGGAGCATTTCCCGAGGGATCCAGGCTTCTATAAACATGACAAAGATCCTGGAGATAAGCCTGCCTGGCCCAAACTTCATTCCTTGCTCATCTTCAGGTAGCTATGATTTAGAATATCTGTTTCTGAGGCAAGTCAGAATATAATATCAGCAGCCAAATTTCAGCTGGTAATAGGATACTGTGGAAACTGTTCTCCTTTTGTTTGGGGAAAAACACAAAGAGTTTTACTGTACTTTATTCCAAAGACATGTATGAAAAATTACATGGCACTTCAGTTCCTTAAGGGTGAAGTGGAGCCACTCATTTGTCTAAATATTGATCTTTTCAGCTAATAATAAGGATTTATTAGGTAAGACACAAAAATATAAAGCACAAAAGAAAAAGTTGATATATTGGACTCCATCACAGTTTTGCTTTGTAAAAAAAAAATATTTTTTAAAAAATAAAAAGCAAAGCACACATTGAAAAACCATTTGATAACTACCTACCAAATAAAGGACTAGGATCCAGAATATGTAAAGAACTCTCACTACCCAATGATACAAGACAACAACCAACCTGATTTTTAAAAAATGTGCAAAAGTCTTCACCAAGGACAATATGCAGATGATTGACAAACACACACATAAAATGGTTCCTAACATTAGTAGTTATTGGGAAATGCAAATTATAATTACAATGAAAGATTATAACACATTTATTAACATGGCTAATATTAAAAATCTGATTACCTGAGTGTTTGTGATAATGTGGAGAAAATGGAACTTTCATATGTTCCTCATGGGAATGCAATATTTTACTGCCCCTTTGGAAAACAACCTGGAAGTTTCTTTTGAAGTGACACATACACTTACCATAGGAGTTGCATTTTTAGAGTACAGTGGGGTTTTGGATCTCAGTGTGACTCAGAGTAGGGGGTGGTGTAGCAGAGGGGTGGGATGAGTTGATGCTTCACCACCATTGAAAAACTCAAGCTTGTCTCTTATCAACAGGGAATCTGCACTTTTCCTATTAATCAGCCCCAGTTTTCCCCTATCCTTTGTATGACACTATTGACCAAGGCTGAGAGGGAAGTACAGTTTTTGTTTTAAAGTATTAAGTTGGATGTGGAATTTATTAGGTCACCTCTTTGCCATGACAGCTCTATATTATAATTTGCATTAAAGTTTGACTTATTGAATAAGTCCTAATTGATCACTTTACTGGGTACTATAGGCAAAGAAATAAAAAAGAAAATAAAAGACAACTTTAGACTTCTCTGGAATTCATAGTAACTGTTGCATGCTGACTGCACTACAGAAAAGTACTGAGAGTTGTATGTATGTAGAACCTCTCATTTATTCTTCACAACAATACTATCGTCTCCATTTAATATACAAGGAAACTGAGGCTCAGAACAGATGAGTAACTTTTCTAAAGTCACAGTCAGTAAGTGGCAAAGAGGAATTTGAAACGAAGGTCTGTCCAACTCCAATTCTAAAACCTGAGCTGTTGGTCACAACTTTGTTGACCCAGCTGACTGTACGTCCGACCTGACTGTTCACTGCCTCCAGAGCCAGCCGTTTAGTTTTCTATATGCTTAACTGCTTGTCTTAGTATTAAAATCTAAAAAGAAGAGGAAAAGGGAACATGAAAATATCCACAAAGATATATGAGCTCAAAAGAATAATCATTTTTTAAAAATAGAAAATAAGAGAAAAGAACCCATTAAAATGATAAGAAAATAAAACATTTGCTTAAGCTGATTCTCATACAGCCCTATCCAGCTCCTAAAATGTCAACATTAGAACAAAGGCTGACATTTCTTTATAGTTCATGAGATGATGATGATACAAAATGATATAGACTGGGCTATGAGCCACTAATGGAAACCTCGGGACTAGATGAGCCTAACAGCCCCTCCCATAATTCTGATCCAAATTTGAATAGACCAAAGAAAAATCAAAGCTAATTGGGCAAATTTCTTTTTATTTTGACTTATTGCATTAATACATTAGTAGAGGCATTTGGCAAAATAATTAAATACGATTAAACTAGTTTCAATTTTTAAATCAAAATAATTTAAATCGGCTTATTAAAACCTTTCTCTTCTTCCACCCACTCATTTTATCAGTGAAAAAATCTTGGTCTAGTGAAGTTGGGGGATGTCTAATTCCTCCCACATCCCCAGGACACAGCATGAGTCTGGAACAGAGGGTTCAGTAAGAGGTTTCTTAAACTGCATTATAACTATAAAGTCCCATATTAAGTAAGGTTCCAGAGTTAGTTAACAGCAGGTAGGCTAAGACTTCAAACCTCTAGTCTTTTCCTCATTATGAAACAGTGCTTCCAGTTTGTTTGATTTTATTTGGATGGGTTTACATTTAAGCACCAGTATTCAGACAGCACTTGTTTTTCCCTAAGCAGTCTGTTTATAAACTTTCAGAGATACTTATGGGTAAAATGAGAATATCTTTTCCTGTACTGATTTATATTTATTAAGCACTTACTATGTGTTATAGTCTATGCTATGCATTTTACATAAAATACCTCATCACAATAACCATTTTGCAGATGAATAAATTGGGGCTCGAAGAGGCCTTGAGGACCTTGTGCATAATTACAAAGTTATTAATAATAAGAATTGCTTGGAAATGAAACCCAGGTCTGCCTCCTGTTCCCAAAGCTCATGTTCTTAACCCCTTCACCATGAATTTCTGGGTCTATTCTTAGACTCTGGCATCATATACTCCTGTTTATACTTTCTCTCTTCAGACAAGTCCATTTATATTTATATTTAAAAATATTAAATTGTACTCTCTATTAGGTGTGGCTACATTTAGCACAGCATATTAATTGTGAGTATGACTGCTAGATTCAGAGTACCTGGGTTCAAATTCAGACTCCACATATATTAGCTGTGAGACCTTGCCCAGTGTGCATAACCTTACCAAGCCTTCAATTTCCTCACATATAGAAAGAAAAATAGAATGATCCACCTGGTGATACTGGATGGTAGTGAGGATTAAATGAGATGAAGCATGTAAAGCATTTGCCTGGCTCATAGCAAGTGCTCAATATTTCTATTACAGAGTGTGTGAACTCTTTTGAAATAATTTGGACATAAGATTCCAGGTATCCAGAGAGCCTGAACAGAGATGTACTTGAATTCAAATCTTTGTAAAACTCAAATTATTGCAACAATCTTCAAATAGTCTTTAACCCTTCTCTAGCCGTTGTTGTAATCTACACGTTACATATTCCTATAATATAAATTGCATTCTACACATTGTTGCTAAATGAATCTGATCATGAGCCTCCCTTGTCTAAAAGTCTTCCCTTCTCTGTAGAACAGAGGTCTTCAACCTTTTTGACAGCAAGGACCGATTTCATGGAAAACAATTCGCGGTGTATGTTCACATCTTACCTCTTATTAGAGAGTAAACAGCTGGAGAGCAAGGTCTGCGGCTAATTAACTTTTGTACCTCTCTCATAACATTAGCAAATAGGGGGCTTTTAACAATGTTGTTTGGCTGAGTGAATGCTCATGGTATGGGAAGATGTCTCTAGTTTTGAAGTCTGAAGAAGACGACATATGTGTGGCTTATTTTTAGGCTAAAAGAGAATGAGCATTTATTGAGGACTTGCTATTTGCAAGATTCCCATTGAAATATTTTACATATCTCAATCCTCATCACAGCTTTGGGGGATGGGAACTATTATTATTTTCATTTTATACATGAGCAGTGACTCAGTTGGTAAGTAATTCCCCGAGGTTCAGCTGGTTAACAAGAGGGAGGACTGGGAGTTAAACCAGGCTCTGTTTCCAAATCCCAGCTCCTAAAGGCCATGCTCTACTGCCTCCTGCTGAATGATGTGTGTTTGGCAAAGTCATGGGTTTTCATATCCATCATCAGCAGGTAGCAGTGGTCTCTTCTAACACAACATGGATAGTAGGTAGGGCAGTTATCCTGATCCATTTACAGATCTGGCTTCCTGTGATTTCTGTCTTTTATGGCCTAAACTTAAAAATGTACAGGGATTAATTTGAAATCATAGGCAGAAACTCAAATTATCATACTATATATCTAGGGAATGGTTAACTTCAATGTCTTAGGCTCATTAATCAACACTAGGATTGTCACGCACAATTCCATCCATTCAAAAATGATGATGAAATTAAGTATCATGTAAGATATCACGGAATTGGATTTACCCAGAACAAATACTTTGCCTGATTGACCGAAAGCAAAAAAGAATAATAATAATAATAATAATAATAAAAAAGCCTGAGTAATTGGGATCAGAAGAAACATTCCATAACTAAAACTATTTGTTTCAAAATCATTTTAAGACTCTTGATTGCATTTTTTAAAAATTACAATCTTGGAACTTAGATTGAAAAAACAGAAATGGCCAGGTTTAAAATGATGCATAAGAAGCATCTGTAATAGGCCGGGCGCGGTGGCTCATGCCTGTAATCCTAGCACTCTGGGAGGCCGAGGCGGGCGGATTGCTCAAGGTCAGGAGTTCAAAACCAGCCTGAGCAAGAGCGAGACCCGTCTCTACTATAAGTAGAAAGAAATTAATTGGCCAACTAAAAATATATGGGAAAAATTAGCCGGGCATGGTGGCGCATGCCTATAGTCCCAGCTACTTGGGAGGCTGAGGCAGTAGGATTGCTGGAGTCCAGGAGTTTGAGGTTGCTGTGAGCTAGGCTGACGCCACGGCACTCACTCTAGCCCAGGCAGCAGAGTAAGACTCTGTCTCAAAAAAAAGGTTAGAAAAGCATAGGGTATGTTTTGGATATAGCACACACACACACAGTTCCTGGGAATATGAGATATATGCAAGTGAGCACTAGAGAATAAGTCTGGAAAGACTGGAGACAGATTTTTGAGGACATTATAACAATGCCAATCTAATAAGTTTTATCTTTTTTATACAGGAGTCATTGTTTTAAGCTGTTTTTTAAGAATCATAATTTTCTAGAACTTCCCAGAAAAGTTCACTTCCGTTAGGGTATAGCTTATCTGATAAGGGTCTCAGGCCTCAGGGCATAGTGGACCTGATAAAACTGAGCTTTAAGCATAGACCTTGAACCTAAAAGTTCCCTGTAGGAACGTTGGGGTTGGAGGGGGTTGACACTGGGACTAGATTGGGGACTTAACCCATCAAGGTGAGGCAGGGATCTGATGGCATATAATAGAATCCTGTTACACATTAGCTATGTGAAATTGATTGAGTAATATAAGTTCTTTGGATCTCTATTTCCCCATCTCTTAAAGGTTGAAAAGAGGAGGAGAAAGAAGACAGTCTGACAAGATGATCTCTTAATATCTCTTCCAGTACTAACATTCTATGATCATATAAGCCAGAGATTACAAATTCAAATGCCCCAATTAGAGACTAAAAAGTTTTCATAAATGGGGAAAGGGACAATATAAGAAAAACAAGGAGTGATAGAGGTTACAGTAGAGTTAGAGTAGGGTAGAGTTAGAGAGAGTAGAGTTAGAGTTAGAGTAGGGTAGAGTTCAGAGATGTCCCCTCTAAAACTCCAGCCAATTCTTGCAAGAATAAGGACCCAGTGTTGCCAGATCTTCTGATTTCTCAGGAGAAGCAGGAAAACCATATTTTTAAGAATATTTTACAGAATAAACAAAACACCTCTGCTGGCTAGAGACAGTTCATAGGTCACTAATTTTCAACTTCTGCTGTAGGTGGAAGGGCCTAAAGAAAGAATGGTAAGCATTTGAATAAAAAGAATTAAATATGAAAAAAGAGGAAGAAATCAAAAAGAATACCAAGAGTTTCCCTGGGGAATGAGGAGGAAGTGGCAACATTAATAGAAATACTAAAGTCAGCAGAAGGTTTGGGGAGAGAAGGTACTTGACTTTGAGTTTCTTGACCATGAGGAAAACTTATCATTGATATATATCCACAGCACATGAATCAAATTCAGCTGTTGAGTTTGAGAAATCTATGAGATTTATCAGGGGTAAGGGTACAGGAATTTAGGACAGGAGTTTGGGGAAAGAAGATAAAAGAGGAGTTAAAGATATAAGATTCATTCTTTCAATAAAGTTTTATTGAACATATATCACAATATGTATTTATTTCACAAGATTTTAAACCCTGTGAGAACAGAAACCACCTTTTTTCCCCCCACCACTTACCCATCACCTAGCATGATACATAGCCAGTGCTTAATGTATGTTGAATAAATGAATGAATAAATAGAAGACACTGTGTTTTACAATAGGACACGGAGTTAAATTAGAAAATCTTCTAAAAGAAGCATATAAGCCAGAAAGTAAGACAAGTCTTATACATAAATAACTAATACAAGTTTATAAGTAGTACCATTTTTCCAAAAAAAAAAAAAAACACCAAGGGATTCAGAAGGGAAAAAATTTTATAGAAGTTAAACTGTGTCTTGATAATGGATAGTTAGGATTGGACCACAGAGATGTCGAGAGGAATGGATCAGAAGCTGCTAAATAGAACATGTATAGCCTTCTGTTGAAAGTAAGAAGTATTTGAGACTGCAAAGAAAAAGTGTAAATAGTGAAACAGTTTGAAGCCACAACCTTAAGAATTACCCACATGTAAAGAAAGTAAACAGGGAAAAAGTTATCAGAAAGCCTAAGAGAAACATCAGGAGAGTGAGTTTCATAGGAACTAAGAATCCAGATTTCAAGAAGGAAAGGTCAGTCAGCATTGTCAAATACTACAGAGACAGCAAGCTATCAAGGAGAGTCCAAGGCCATTGGATTTGGTGATTAAGGAAATAATTGATGACTTTAAGCAATTTCTTTATTTTTGGCCAATGAATATAGGAAGAGGAGCTTAAAAGAGCAGTAGAGTTGAGAGGCTTATTGATTTGTTTAGGGAGGTAGAGAACGGGGTTCCTTAGAAGCAGGGGAAAAAACTAGAAGAGAAAGGGAGGTTAAGTTGCAAAACAGGATAAATTTATGAAGCAAGATTTGGGAGAATCTAAATAGTAATGGGATCAAGAAATGAGGGAAGAGTCATTTGTCAAGAATCAGCATTATAATTCTAGCAAATAGGCCGGGCGTGGTGGCTCACGCCTGTAATCCTAGCACTCTGGGAGGCCGAGGCAGGCGGATTGCTCAAGGTCAGGAGTTCGAAACCAGCCTGAGCAATAGCAAGACCCCGTCTCTACTTAAAATAGAAAGAAATTAATTGGCCGACTAAAAATATATAGAAAAAATTAGCCGGGCATGGTGGCACATGCCTGTAGTCCCAGTTACTCGGGAGGCTGAGGCAGTAGGATCACTTGAGCCCAGGAGTTTGAGGTTGCTGTGAGCTAGGCTGACGCCACGGCACTCACTCTAGCCCGGGTAGCAGAGTGAGACTCCGTCTCAAAAAAATAAAAATAAAAAATAAAAACTTTTACACATTGCTCACAGGAAAGCAAAATGATACAGCCACTTTGCAAGATAGTTTAGCAGTTTCTTCCAAAACTAAATATACTCTTACAACATAACCAAGCAACTGTGCTCCTTAGTATTCACCCAAAAAAGTTGACAATTTACATAAAAACTTGCAAACAACTGTTTACTCATAATTGCCAAACTTTATTATCACTAACTTTAATCATAACTGCCATAATTTGGAAGCAACTGAGACAGCCTTCCAAAGGTGAATGGATAAACAAACTTGGGACATCCATACAATGGAATATTACTCAGCAATAGAAAGAAATGAATTGAGCCAGGTATAGTGCCTCATGCCTGAAATCCTAGCATTCAGGGAGGCCAAGGTGGGAGCATCTATTCAGGTCAAGAGTTTGAGACCAGCCTGAGCAAGAATCAGACCCCGTCTCAACTAAAAATAAAAAAAATTAGGCCAGGCGCGGTGGCTGACGCCTGTAATCCTAGCACTCCGGGAGGCCGAGGTGGGAGGATCGCTCAAGGTCAGGAGTTCAAAACCAGCCTGAGCAAGAGCGAGACCCCATCTCTACTAAAAATAGAAAGAAATTAGCTGGACAACTAAAAATATATAGAAAAATTAGCCAAGCATGGTGGCGCATGCCTGTAGTCCCAGCTATTCGGGAGGCTAAGGCAGGAGGATCACTTGAGCCCAGGAATTTGAGGTTGCTGTGAGCTAGGCTGATGCCATGGCACTCTAGCCAGGGCAACAGAGTGAGACTCTGACTCAAGAAAAACAAAAAAAAACAAAAAACAAAAAAAAAATAGAAAATATTAGCTGGCCAACTAAAAATAGAAACAAAAAATTAGCTGGGCATAGTGGCAAGCACCTGTAGTCCCAGCTACCTCAGAGGCTGAGGCAGGAGGATAGCCTGAGCCCAGGAGTTCGAGGTGGCTGTGAGCTAGGCTGGCGCCACGGCACTCTAGCCCAGGCAACAAAGCAAGACTCTGTCTGAAAAAAAAAGTTACTGCAATAACACTTTCTAACCTTTGGGATAGCTATTATCCAAAAAACATGAAACAAACATTGGTAAGGATGTAGAGAAATTAGAACCCTTGTGTATTACTAATGGGAATGTAAAATGGTGTGGTTGTTGTGAAAAACAATATGGTGATTTACCAGAAAAGTAAACTGAAATTACCTACAATAAAGCAATTCTCTATGTAGACATATACCCAAAAGAATTCAAAGGAGGAACTCAGATATTTTGTACACCCATGTTCACAGTAACATTATTCACAATAGACAAAAAGTAGGAACAACCCAAATGTCCATCAATAGGTGAAAGGATAAACAAAACGTGGTATTTACATATAGTGAAATATTATTCAGTTTTTAGAATGGCAGGAAATTCTGACACATACTACAACATATATGAACCCTGAACCTTATTAAGGGAAACAAGCCAGTCACAAAAGGACGAACGTTGTTTGAGATATTTAGAATATTTTATATGAAATACCTAAAATATTCAAATTCATAGAGACAGAAAGTAGAAAAGTGGTTACCAAAGGCTGGGGAGAGGAGAAAATGGAGAGTTACTGTTTAATGGTTGAAACAAACCTGTATTACAACTACAAGTACCTGATTGTCACATTACTAATTAACAGACATCAATTTACTCTCATTCTGACCTAAGAAAGAAGTATCTTACTAAATGGACATTAATTACCGCAACGTGAAGGAGTTGTGTGTTAATATATACTAAGATAAACATGACAAAAGTTATTATTTGGCATCAAATATGCAAGTCAGAAGAACTTCTACTACTCAAAATACAGAATCCTGAATAGGGTTGATCATATTCTGCATGAACTTGCACAGTCTAGAAGATTTAACTAGTTTTGGAAAGGTGTAGAAGAATTAACTATTTATGGAAAAGTCGGTACCTAGTACAGACTCACTTGAAAAATAATGAAAGACATAATGTGACAAAAATTCTGAGTCATGAATAGTTCCACCTCCTTCAGCCACTCCTATCAATGCTTGAAAAACCTGAAACCAAACCCTACCTAAATTATACCAATAAGTGGTACAGTATGTACTATTTATATTAGCATGGCATAGCAGTGACTTCTACATCACATTTTAGATAGGAAGTTGGACAGCAAAGACAGCAATAAGAAACTCTACCTCTAAGACAGCGGTCCCCAAGCTTTTTGGCACCAGGAACAAGTTTCATGGAAGACAATTTTTCCACGAACAGAGGTGGCAGGGGGGAGATGATTTCCAGATGATGCAAGTGCATTACATTTATTGTGCACTTTATTTTTATTACATTGTAACATATAATAAAATAATTATACAACTCACCATAATGCAGAATCTACTGCCAAGGCAGATCTGAGAGGAGGCAGAAGTCAGGTGGTGTTGGGAGCACTGGGGAGTGGTTGTAAATACAGATGAAGCTTCACTCGCTCACCTGCCACTCACCTCCTGCTGTGCAGCCCAGCTCCTAACAGGCCATAGATCAATGCTGGTCTGTGGCCTTGGGGGTTGCGGACCACAGCTCTAAGACATTAGGCTACAGATGTTTATATTTACACATAAATACTCTGTATCATCTTACAAAGAAAACAACATTAAAAACAACAATCAAATTTTGAAAACAAAACAAGAACACCAAAGCTGGTAAGCTCCTCAGATGCAGGATGATCAGGTGGATGCTCAGAAGATGTCATCAAGATGGCTGACTAGAGGTGCCCAATGCTCGTCTCCAACACAAAGAACCAAAACAACACACAACGAAACTTCAACTAGAGTGTCTAGGAACAATGGAATCCGCCAAGGAAGAGACAAAGACCCTCTGAGGCAAGAAAACTTGGAATAGCAGCATAAAGAAGGAAGTGAAGCGCCTGGCCAGGATTGGCTGAAGCCAAAGACTCCCTATTACAGAGAAAAAGTAACTGAAAGATCACTGGCAGTCCCCATTACCACTGCAGACACCTGCAATCCTAGTTACGAGAGAGTCGCACAGTCTTCACAAGCCCTGAGCCCAGTATAGGAGATGCCCTGAGTCCACATGGCTGCATTACTTCAGAGACAGAACTCATGCTGGGTGCCCTCCACTCCCCAGGACCATCGCTGCTATGGCATGGTGTCATTTTGAGAACAAAGCCACTGATGAAGTACATACTGCCTTGGGGCCCAAAAACCCCTGTATCTTCACATCCCTGGGCTCCCACCTTCGTCCCATCACACTCACACAAAGAGATGAAAGGCCATAACCTAAGCCAAACTAAGTGGTATAACTATACCCTGGCACCCAAGCTCACACATCACTCTATACTCCAAGGAACAGGTGGTCCAGCACAGAGAGAAGGCCATCCCCAGGACTGGGGAAGCCAATACACATGCTCCACAAGGCCTGTGGGTCAGCTGCCCCATTCCTGTTGCCACTGGTGAGCCACCTCCTTGACTGGCAGATGCATCACGTACCACATGTGCCCTGCAGACCTGCACACCTGACAACCCCACCCCCTCGATCAAAGGAGCTGCTGCACCCAGTATGCAGACCCCACAGTGTCCCCAAACTGTCCTACCTAGGGCCCATACTGTCAACAAAGTCAAGTCACTGTCTCCACAAACACTCACAGTCTAGGCCCTGGAGGCATTCACAGACACCAAAGATGTTGATTTCAGCCAAAGAAATCACACCAAGACTACACCACTGTGCCCACTCAGAACCAAAACCAAAGCACCCTGACCAACCAACACAATAGGACACATCTACAGAAAAGTCTTTCCCTAAGAAAGCTACACAAAAAGATTTGAAGAAGTGACTATTTGAACAAATGCAAAGATGTCAAAAAAGGGACACAAAAATCACGGAAAAGTAAAGAAATATGGCAGCTCCAAAGCACCATAATAACTCCCCAGTAACAGACAACAAAGAAAAAGAAATCCACAAAATGCCCAGAAAGAATTTCAAAATAATGATCTTAAGGAAACTCAGTGAGATACCAGAAAATACACATAGAAAATTCAACAAAAATCAAGAAAACAATTCATAATCTCAATCAGAAATTCAAGAAAGAAAAAGATATAATCAAAAAAAGAATGAAACAGAAACCTTGGAAGTGAATAATTCAAAGAATAAAATAAAAAATACAGGCCAGGCGCGGTGGCTCACACCTGTAATCCTAGCAATTTGGGAGGCCGAGGCGGGAGGATAGCTCAAGGTCAGGAGTTGGAGACCAGCCCAAGCAAGAGCGAGACACTGTCTCCACTAAAAATAGAAAGAAATTAATTGGCCAACTAAAAATATATAGAACAACCTAGCTGGGCATGGTGGCACATGCATATAGTCCCAGCTACTCAGGAGGCTGAGGCAGAAGGATCGCTTGAGCACAGGAGTTTGAGGTTGCTGTGAGCTAGGCTGATGCCACAGCACTCTAGCCTGGACAACACAGTGAGACTCTGTCTCAAAAAATAAATAAATAAATAAATAAATAAAAATAAAATCTGCAATCAAGAACATCAACAATAGACTAGATCAAGTAGAAGAATTTGTAAACTTGATGATAGGTTTGTTTTTTTTTTAATAACACAGCCAGACCAAAAAAAAAAGAATAAAAAAGAATGAACAAAGCCTATTCCTATGGGGACACCATTAAGGAAACAAATATTTAATAATGGCAGCTTGTGAGGGGAAAGACATGGGAAAAAGCACACCTAAAAACTTCCTAACTTTTAGGACAAATATGGACATCCAGATCAGGAAGCTCAAAAGTTCTCAAATAGATTCAACCCAAAAATATCCTCTCCACTGTACAAGATAGTCAAACCATATTGTGAAATGTCAAAGAAAAAGAGAATTCTAAAAACAGCAAGAGAAAGTGTCACCACATATAAGGGAATCCCCCTCAGACAAACAGCAGATTTCTCAGCAGAAACCTTACAGGCCAAAAGAA
>CAUYRT010026805.1:0-25327 GCA_963574885.1 Lepilemur ruficaudatus
AAGCTGGGCTTTGACTCTTTCCAGTATTACCACAAACCTTTTCATAGAACTAAAAACTGATGACATATATCTAGATAGAACACATTATATTCTAAGTATATGCATATGTTTTATCAAAATCATAACTGTTTTTTTAAAAAATTAATTAATTTTTTAAAAATTTCTAGGTATTAAGGGAGTACCAATGGTTTTGTTATAATAAGGATACCTTTTATAAGGCTAAGTCAGGGCTTTTATTGTGCCCATCAACAGAATAGTATTCATTTTATCCCATAGGTAAGTTCTTATTCCTCACACCCCTCCCACCCTATCCCTTTCTTGTTTTCCAATATCCTTTACATCTCTTTGTGGTCATGTGTGCCCATCATTTAGCTCCCAAGCATCAGAGAGTACATGTGGTATTTGTTTTTGTATTCCTGTGATACTTCACTTAGGGTAATGATCTTCAGTTCCATCCAAGTTGCTACAAAAGACATGATTTCACTCCTTTATAGCTGAGTAGTACTCCATGGTATGCATATAGAGATCTTAGATCTATCTATCTATCTATCTATCTATCTATCTATCTATCTATCTACCTATCTCTCTAAAATATGATATATATATATCATATTTTATTTATTCACTCATGAATTGATGGGCTCTTTTTTTTTTCTTCCAAAAATTTTACTGGGAGAAAACTACAAAACATTTACAGTACAATGTTTATAGTCACAATTTGTAGTGAGCTGATATCCCAAAATATATTACCACTCAAGTTGACTTATCTTGTTACATTCAAAAACCTACTCTGTCAAAGTAGTCCAGAGAGTACATACATAGTGCTCCAACTGTATCTATGTACAACCAACACTTCGTTTTAAGTGTACAATTAAATGATTTTCAGTGAATTTACCGAGGTGTACAGTTAATCACATGCATCAGTTTTTGAGGAATTCCTTTCCCCTATTGAGACCCCCAATTCTGCTCTCCAACTACTTTTCAAGCATATCCCACCCCTCCACAGTGACCCCCCCATGTCGCTCAGCCTTGGGTCTACCCCCCACCCCCCAATTCCCCAGTGTTCACTGCCACCCTTTGAGCACCATAGTGTTAATCACCAAATTAGTTTTTTAAAATATTCCTTGGATTTTCTTCGTTCTCATTGTCCTTTGATTTCTAAGTAATGGTATTACACTTCACAGTGCTCTTTAGTCTTTTTGCCTTCCTATGTTCATCAACTTTACCTTTATAACTTTTTAAATGTGTTATATACAGTAATCTATTCTCAATTCCAATGTATGCATCTTTCATTACTTCAGTTCTACAAGTTTCTAGTTGGAAATCCCATGGATAATTCAAACTCTCAGTAGATCTAAAACTGAATTCATCATTTTCTTGACCACCCCATTCACTCTCATAAACCCTTCCTTCCCTTTCCTGCTTTAACCAGCTTGTTCTGTAATATTTGGTGATACTTCTCTAACTTCATATATCTGCACTGATTACCACCAAATGCTATGTATTCTACTTCTTAAATACCTATCATACTGGTCTCTATCCTACTCCACTCCATATGAATCTCCACTACTCATTATTCCTCAATAATATTACTACATAACCAAGTTCCAGAAGTTCATGTAATCCTCTATCAAGCCATCCTGCAAATTTCAAGCAAAGTGGTGTACCTAAAATAAAATACTGATTAAGGTATTTAGCGTCTTAAAGCCTTTCCATTACTTTCTATGCCCATTAAAATAAAGCTTCATAACTCATAAGCACAACAGAACAACAGTTAAATACTTTGCTTCTAGAGATGGCAGATATCAACTAAATCTTTACCTTAACAATTACTATCTCTGTGATCATGGAAATGTTACTTAAGTCTCAGTTTCCTCATCGATATATGGGATGATAATACTGGTATTGCTTCAGAGTGTTATCACAAGGGCTGATGAGAAAAGGCATGTAAACCTCATAGCACTATGCCTGGCACAAGCTGAAAATTCAACAAATGTTACCATATTTTTATTAATATGATCGGACCTCCTCTTGTGCCTTCAGAGTTTGCTCATCTCCCCCCCAACACACATAAATACATACTTCTTCTCTCATCTTATACTCATCCTGTTTGTCATATTCTTTTGCAAATAATTTGATAACTACATTTGTCTTGTAAGTCATGCTATGAGCACCTTAGGACAGATTCAATATTTCGTTAATTTTTGTAATTCCAGCACTTTGCATGGTTTGTTGCATATAGTTTCTCAACAAATGCTTGCTGAATTGAATTTAAAGCACATCACTACTTTCTCTACTCATTATAAGAAAGTTTCCATTCCTGTTACCATTGTCACCTAGAGCCATCTTTTGCTGGTTTACTTAACATTAGCTTTATACCTTATATATTTATCAGTGTATACTCTAAATTTATGCTCATGGGGGAGCTGAATTCAGCAGGGAAAAGTTACCTCGATATAAAAGAAAGCCATTTCCATATATTTAATTAGTTTCTCTTACTTGACCATGGAAAACCATCTCAATTAATTATTATAGATTCAACATGTCTAAGAAAACTGTTGTTTTAAACAAACACCTATTCACAGACAATTTAGACTAGATTTATTCCCAAAATGTTACTGAACAGTTATTAAAAATCATAAAACTCCACTTATACTTCTTAAACTTTATTCATAAAGGAGATCTCTAGATTTTATCATTCAGCTCCTTAACTGCTCAATGTTTAATGATAGATATTAAAATCTTGCAAATTTCAACTATGAAATGAACGGTGGTTTATTATAATCTAAAATAATTGCTGTTCATGTGTTCATACCTCAGCATAATAACTAAAGTGATCCATTTTTTTCTTTCTTAAAGTTATTGAAAATTGATTAAATTGTTGCTTGGTTTTTGCAATAGTAATGACCTAAAATCGTAAATTCTGAACAGAGTAATACAAATGGAACACAGCTTTATATTATTCATCTATATAGATATAGCCTTTTTATAACTCTGGTGAAATAGTTATTGAGTTTAAAGCAAGTACTAAGAAAATTATACAGGTTTTTTGAAAATTACATTGCAGAATTGTTCAACTTTTCAAAGCTAATATAACTCAATCTCTTTTAGGTCAGACATTAAAAACTAATATTACTGTCTGACAGTTCCTCAATCAAGATACAAAGTAAAAAAGTATGAACTGTATAAGGTTTCACATTTAAATTAGCTATGGTCCAATAACACTTAAGACAACAATTTTTAGACAGTGAAATTTAGGTATTCGTACTCAGTTCATGAATCATTATCATTGATACCTGACTTACATTACC
This sequence comes from Lepilemur ruficaudatus, assembly GCA_963574885.1. Classification (NCBI taxonomy): domain Eukaryota; kingdom Metazoa; phylum Chordata; class Mammalia; order Primates; family Lepilemuridae; genus Lepilemur; species Lepilemur ruficaudatus. The sequence goes on from CAUYRT010026805.1 coordinate 3,312, forward strand.
ACTTTTCTCTGCTACAACAAAAATTTCTCTCAATGCCTTCTGATAGTTTATTTCAATCCACATAATCACGTAAAGCTCTCCCCAAAGCTTTAAAATTACATATTAGTTGTTATAATATTCCCATGTGGAACTACTATTAACATGTTCTACAGGGCAGCAACACTAGGCTAAGGGACTCTATAATACTGTAAAGCCAGTCAGTAAGAAAGCTGAAAATAGAAATGTCAAAAATGAGATCCCTGGCTCAATCCCTCCTCTGACCATACATCACAATCGCCTGGTTCCATTCTGCAATGAAACTTTGGCATCCTGCTAAAGACTATCTTCTTTAAGCACTACAACAACTATAACAGGTAACTTCCGTAACGCATAGCCATCCTCAAAAAGATGAAATTCCAGAAAAATTCAACAGCAGCACCTTACATTCTCTTTATTAAATGCAAAAATTGTAGTTGAACAAAACTTTCCATTGTCAGAATTTAAGATACTCATTTTCTCTACTGTATTATTTTCAAAGGTTCAAAAATGAGTAAACCATATGTATTATTGGCCATTTCACAAAAACATCTGCATTATAAAACTCATTTTGATGTTCTAGTTCAACACATTTAATATAATTAGTACATTCATAATACTGGTTTTTGACCCAGTGATTAATTTTAGATATATTATCATACATTTAAACTTACCCTTCAGGAGTCGTTTTAATTTTGCACAATCCACATTGATATATTGTAACAATTCTATATCATGAACATCAACATTGTCTTCTGAACAAACAGTCAATTCCTGTAACCTGAAAAGTAAAAAACAAAAATAATTTATCAAATTAAATTTTAGGATATTCCAAATTCTGAATTCAACAGATTCTTCCCCCAATGATGACTTTATAAGAGTAAAGATACATATAAAAATAAAGGAATAAATATTCCTTATAAAAATCTAAAGATAACAAAACTAACTTAAGGACTATGATAAAAGAAATCACAATAATCCAGTAAACTTAGTATCCCTATCTTTAAAATTGAGTGTTTAAATAATCTTTGCTACTTTTAGCCAGGGCTCTTTGGGAAAATTAGTTAATTCCAGGATTGGGGCAGGAGATGTAGACAAGATGAGCCCAGGTCACCTAGAGCTTGAAAACAAGGAAACTATCAAACAACTACCAGAGTCATGTAAACAATCACATAGGTATGCACTTAAAGGGGCTCCCAACTTTCAAAAATGGCATAATTTGAGCAGCAAAAAAATTATGTCTACAACAATTGAAACATATACAAAAAATAAAAATGCATGAATCTGTAGTAATACTGAAAAAAAAAAAAACCTCATGGGTAACCTTTCACAGCTGTTAGGATAACAACTCGTTCAAAAATGAATAACAACAGTCAAGTCTCTATCCTGCATTCCCTCTATGGACTGACTGTATTGTAAGATAACTGAATAAATCATCAAGCAAAAATCTTTTACAAGATTCACAATTTAAAAATAAATGACAGAATAGAAAATTCATCATTTTGCAGTGCCCAATGAAATGACAACTCCAAGCAATGATGATCAGTGGTTACCTAAAACCATTAGGTAAAAATTTTATGGGACACTTTAAAATGAATGAATAATGCTGATAATATCTAAATCCAATAATTGATCATAACACTAAAAGTGGGATAACATGGCAACATGAATTACATAGAACCACCTGTAAAGTATTCTTGTCCCCCCAGCCAAATGAACCTGAATCCAGTCAAACCCAGCCAAACAGAGAATGTGGAAAATTTTACAAGGCAAATAATACGGTCCAACAAATAGCATGAAAAAAATGGGAGGGGGGCACAGAAATAAAAGAAAGATATAAAACTAAGAAAGACTCAAGAGAAATATCAATGAATTGTAAGATATGGATCTTGTTTGTATTTTGATTTGAACAAACCAAATGAAAAAGCCATTTCTGAGATAATGAGAAAAAATTAAACACAAATTTGGTAATAGACGATATTAAGGAATTATGATTTTCGATAGGTATTACAATAAGATTGTAGTTTAATTTTTTAAAATCTATTTATTAGAGATACATACTGAAATATTTACAGGTGAAATGATATGATGCCTGGGGTTTGCCTTCAAGTACTAAAAAAGGAAAAAAGAGATAAATCAAGAATCACAGCATGCTGATAACAGCTGAAGCAGAGTAAGAGATACAGGGGGATTTGAAATACTATTCTCTCTTATATGTTTATTTTTAAAATATTTCCACAATGAAAAGTTTTTTAAAATTCAAATTTCAAATATATAATAATTATTATATTAACCTCTGTTCTTATCAACTAGACTTGAGAAACATAAATGATACTTCATCTGCATTCACAGGGTACATTTACTTTGTATTCAAAAAATGAGTAAGCCTTTTTTCATTGCACTTTTCACAGTCTGTACATGTGTTTATATGACTATTTGAGTAATGTCTCACCTTCATAGTAGTACATAAGCTTATAAGGACAGAAATCTTTTAAAACCCCAAACTTCCTTTATATTGAATATGAATTTATCAAATTCGGAGAATTCTCTACAAATGTAGAGAAATTGACACTTAAGGGCCAGGCGTGGTTGCTCATGCCTGTCATCCCAGCACTTTGGAAGGCCAAGGTAGGAGGACTGCTTGAGGCCAAGAGTTCGAGATCAGCCTGGGGAACATAGCGAGACCCCGTCTCTACAAAAAATAAAAAATTAACTGGGTGTTGTGGTGCATGCCTGTAGTCCTAGTTACTCAAGAAGCTGCCGAAGGGAGATGGTTTGAGCCCAGAAGTTCGTGGTTACAATGAGCTATGATAAAGCCACTGCACTCCAGCCTGGGTGATAGAATGAGACCCTATCTCTAAAATAAAAGAAAAAAAAAAGAAAAATTTAACACTTTAACAAAAAATTAGACATTTTAAAACTAATAAATTCACTTAAGCCTAAATAAAAGGCATTAAATTTTGCTTCCATTTCTCACTAAAAACCACAGGGATCAGATTTTGAAAAGTTGGTATCACCAATCTATTAAACTGTGCTACCTAACAAGGCATACTCATTAGTCATATTAATATACATCAAAAAAGCAGTAGAATGGAATTACTAATTTTTATAAAGGCAGCAACAGAGATATGATGAAAAAGCACAAATATTATATGGCCTTATTAATAAGTATAAACTTGAATTTTAACCATTTTAGTGCAGTTTAAAATTGACTTATGTGGAGAGACAGGAACACTCTTACACTGCTGGTGGGACTGCAAATTAGTGCAACCTCTGTGGAAAAGAATTTGGAGATTCCTCAAATAGCTAAAAATAGAATTACCATTCGATCCAGCAATAGCATTATTGGGCATTTACCCAAAAGAGCATAAGACATTCTATTATAAAGACATCTGCACCCAAATGTTTATGGCAGCACAATTCACTATTGCTAGGTTGTGGAAACAACCCAAGTGCCCGTCAATTCATGAGTGGATTATTAAAATTTGGTATATGTTTACAATGGAATATTACTCAATTTTAAGAAACGACAGTGACCTAACACTGCTTATATTATCCTGAATTAAGCTTAAGCCCATTATTCAAAGTGAGGTGACACAAGACCTGAAGAACGGGCCCCACTTGTACTCGCCATCAAATTGGTATTGACTGATTGACACTATGGTGCTTAAATGGTGGTGGTGTTCACTGGGGATTTTGGGGGTTGGGGGTGGATCCACATCTGGGGGATGTGGTGAGCACTGTGAAGGGGAGGGGCATGCTTAAAGTGTATTTGGGGATGGGTATTAGGGGGTCTCAATGGGGGATGGGAAATCCTCTAAAACTGATTTATGTGAATAGCTGTACAACTCGGTAAATTTACTAATAAACACTTAATTGTACACTTAAAATGGAGTGAAGACATGATATGTAAATTACAATTAAAAAAAATAAAAAATAAATTTAAAAAAAAATCAGGCCTTTGGCCCCTTAAGGTTCATAAACAAATTGAGGATGTGTTCCTATCTTTGAAGTCTACATTATAGAAACCCAACACGAACTAGCTTAAAAGGAAAAAAAGAATGTGGGCAGGGGACAGAATTTATTTGTCCTAGGTAGGTTACTTCTATTAACAGTTTCAGGAATAGCTGAATCTGAGATCCAAGGGTTTCCAACAGTGTTATCCTCCAGATTAGGTAGGTCTCTGTCTATAACCTGCTCTTAGGTGGCTTCATCCTCAGGAATTTTCTTTTTCCACATGAAAGCCCCTCACAGCTCCATGTTTACATCCAACTGTAGCAAAAATAGAGGTTTTTATGCCAATGGTCCTAAAAAAAAGTCCCACAAGTAATTTTCAATGCTTTTAATTGAGTCACCTGTCCTTCATTGAACCCATTATAGTAACTCTGAATAGGCCTACTTCACATGCCAACCTCTAGATTCGGAAGTGGGGTTGACCCGATCCAAATCATATGGATTCAAAATGAGGGAAGGTTGTTCACCAGAGGAAAATCAAGTTGCTGTTACTAAAAGGGAGAGAAGATATCAGGCAAGCAAAAACCAACACATGTCCTCCACAGAGATGTCCTATACATCAGTAATTTTACGTTAAGGCTAGGAGTAATGCCTGTCTTAAGTGCTTACAGCCAAAGATCAGGTGGGAGAAATGGATCACTTCAAGAACTGTCCACAATCACCTTCTAGGAGGAAGCCTACGAACTAGGCCTTTCAGGTAGGTAGGATTATGGTAGATGAAGATGAGGAGGCCTTTCAGATACGTGGAAAGGCAGGGAGGTAAGGAGCCTTTGGAGGTTTTCCAAGTTTGCTGAAAACTTTTGGGAATTAAGTCTGGTACTTTGGTTGGGGGCTAGATCTATACATAGTCTAATAAGTGCAAATCCTTTATGCAGATTTCTTCCATATATGATCTCAAAAAAGAGTAATTTTGGCAGGCACCAGGAGAATTATTCTTCCCAGTTACCCATGGGGCAAGTGAAGCCTAGTGCAAGAGATGACTGCTGAGATTTCACCCTCTTGTGTCCAGAGACAGAACAGCATAAGAAGCCCAATTTCTGCCCTCCAGCCCAGGACTATCCCCCTCCCCCCATCCACAGTAAAAATAAAATCTGGGGTTGGAAATCACCGGGACAGCAGCTATGGCGCAGCCTCAGGGCCATCCTGAGGACACCTTTGGAGGACGCTGTGGGAACCACCATATAGGCAGAAAGAAGGTATTTGACTTGCATGATGACTAAGAGCAGAGACTCTGGAGTCAGGCCTGGTTTTGAGTTTCAGTTTCAGAGTTAAGGCGTTACCTTGGGCAGATTATATAACTTCTCTAAGCCTTAGTGTCCTCACCTGCAAACAAGGTAAACAACGATGCCTGTCTTATGGGATGGTTCATGAGGTCTGAATGAGGTATTGCATTTTAAGTACCTTAGCACACTTTTCCTCGTCCAGTCTCCTGCCGTCTCCTCGTCGGTTCTCCTGCTGTCTCCTCGCGTCTCTTCATCCTGTCTCCTCTTCCGGTCTCGTCCTGTCGCCTCTTCCGGTCTCGTGTTGTCTCCTCTCGTCTCCTCTTCCGGTCTCCTCCCGTCGCCTCCTCCTGTCTCGTCCCGTCTCCTCTTCAGGTCTCGTCTCGTCTCCTTTTCTTCGTCCAGCCTCGTCTCCTCTTCCGGTCTGGTCTCCTTTTCCTCATCTTGTCTGGTCTCGTCTCCTCTTCTTCTTCCGGTCTGGTGTCCTCTCTTCCTTCATGATTTTTATGTTCTAAGAAATCTTTGCCTAACCCAAGTTTACAAAGATGATCTCATATTCTCTTCCAGAAATTTTACAGTTTTTGATTTTTCATTTAGATCTATGATCCAATTTTTGGTCATGTTTTTGTATCTATTGTGATGTAAGAATCAAAGTTTCATTTTTGCACATTGATATCCAATTGTTCCAGCATCATTTGTTGAAAGGAATATGGTTTCCCCCTTGAGTAATCTTTGCACCTTTTTAAAAACCAATAGAACATACATTCATGAGTCTATTTCTGGACTCTAAACTGTTAGATTGATTTCATTAACTTATGTATACAGTCATGCACTGCCTAACGGCATTTTGGTTGACAACAGATTACATATTTGATGGTGGTCCCATAAGATTATAATACTGTGTTTTTACTGTACTTTTTCTATGTTCAGATATGTTTAGATACACAAATACTTTTGTGTTCCAATTGCATACAGTAACATGCTGCACAGGTTTGTAGCCTAGGAGCAGTAGGCTATATCATATAGACTAGGTATGTAGGAGGCTATATCATTTACGCTGTAAGTACACTCTACAATATTCGTACGGTGACAAAATCACCTAACGGTGCAGTTCTCAGAATATATCCCCATCATTAATCAACACGTGACTGTATATGTGATTGCTGTAGCTTTATAGTAGGTCTTAAAATTAGGTTGTGTGAGTCCTCCAACTTTGCTTTTTCCAAATTGTTTTAGACATTCTAGGTCCTTTACATTTCCATATACGTTTAGAATCAGCTTGTCAATTTCTTTTTTGTTGTTTTTTGGGGATTTTTTTCGGGTTTCTTTTTGTCACCCTACATGAACTTTGACTAGTCAATTTCTTAAAAAAAAAAAAAGATTCTGATTGAACTTACATTGAATCTACATGGCAGCCATAACATTGTGCCTTGCAGTCCTCCCACTTTATAAGGAGTGCAATTTTGACACAGGGCCCCAGATGACATGCTTTGAAATCCATTGCTTCATTTTGGCCAGGGCTACACCTCCCACAGGCTGCTCCCCAGTCGAGGACTGAGTGTGGTAGGGATGTCACAGCAGACTCATTTCTGGAGGACACGAACATGCCTCTTCTGGCCAACTTACGCTCAAGGAACCCCTGCTGGCTTTGTTGAACCTTACTTAGATTGCACAACAGCCTGGATGGTTCCACCCAACATGCCCCACCCCCTTTACTTGGGTCTACACTCGTCTCACTGCCTGACATCTTTCCCAGGTTTTTCCAGCTCCCTCCTAATTTTCTTCTCACAACCACCTTCCTTGATAAAATCCTTGCACATTTAATCCTGTCTTGGTGTCTGCTTCTCAGAGGATCTGCGTTAACACAAGTGGTACCAAGAGTGGTTTGAAGAAATGGAAAGAAAGATGAAGCCATAAAATTAGCTCAGCTACTCGGCAGATAGGTAGCACATGACCCCCTTGGCCCCTGGCACAAGATGCAGACCAATTGCTAATATCTCACTGGTGGTGACCCTTGAAAATGTCCTGGTGGAGGAAAAGGCTGTGATGGGTGTCATGATATAAACATTTGGAAATAAGGGAAGAACAGTGCCTATAAATATAGCAGAACTATCCAGCTAAGGCAAAGTGCATTGACTCTCTGCTAAGGGAAATGGGGATCTGAGAGCTGTTAATATGCATTTAATTGCTAAATGTGAGAACCATAGAGCCCCTAGTGGTAATGGTGGCAGCATATAAAAATCTTATCACCTGTAGCTGAAGGGCAGGCACGATCAAAAGGTAAGCTTAAGACCTAATTATGAGGATCTCAGAGCTCTGGAGACATCAAACACTCTTTCAGGCAGGGAAGCCTGGGTATGTGTCCCTGATGGTGTTGACGCTACAATACTCCCACCCTCACGCTCTGGGCATGCAGGGCACCCACCTTTCCCCAGTAAGAGCTAGGGCTTTGGCCATTCCAAGAGATGCTGCAGAATCCTCTTCTCCCCAAGACACAGGTGCTTCCTGTCCCCGGGAGAGCTGCCACCATCTCCACTCCTGCTGCCAGACTGATAATTAGAATTAAATCCCAGGATAACCCAGATGTAGTCAGGGTGAACCTGATAAGGCAAGAAAGAGACTAAACATAGAAATAAGATGACTACCTGGCATGTGCTGGCAGAGCCAAGGAAGAACTTCTGGGATTAGATTTCGAGGGTTCTTGAGCAAGGAGGCTGGAATGTGAAGCTTCGTAAGCAAGAATTCATCGAGTTGGGGGCACTCTCTCAGGGCGTGGGATGTGTCACCCTAGCGATGACCCAGAGTAAAGGACTAACTCGCTGATGGGGGTGGTTCTTAAAAGCCTGCAAAAGATAGATGACGGGCAACTCTCAGCAAAGCAGAAATGCCCGAGCTTCCCTAGCAGATGGTAAGGGGAAGAACAAAGAGCCCAAGCATGGCTGTGTTCCAGTAAAACTTTATTTACAAAAATTGACAGTGAGTGGATCTGGCTGTAGTTTGCTGATCACTGCCTTAGACAGCAGCCAACCAAGGTGCTGCTTAGTATCTACCATTTAAAAGAAGAAAAAAAGCTAGAATATAGGGTTCAAAGCCTGAGAGCAGGTGCCCCAGTGAAAAGTCAGTATTTGGTGCTCAGTCCGGGAAACAGTGCCAATTTTCAGACCGGGAGCCCTTTGACTTAAGAGGTGGTCAGGTCCCACCACAGGATACTGTAATGTCATGGCAAGTAAATTCATATGCCCAGCTCAAGGAGGAAGAAAAAGTCAAAAAGCTCAAAGTTGGTTTAGAGATGGCTTGGCTCAGTATGCAGGTGCAAGCTAAAAATGGACAAGGCTGCATGACAGCCACATTTGTGGGTGACTCAAAGACAGCTGGAAACAAAACATTGTCCCAATGGGCAAAGCTTTGAGCAGTGCACCTGAAATTGCCCGAGGTGACAATACATGCAGATGACTGGACAGTGGCCTGGAAGGAAGAGGACAGGATGATTGGGACAAGGAGTTCTGGGGGAGAGGCCTGCAGTGGGCAATGGGAGTGGGCACACAGTGTGATGTTTGTATCACATCTGAATGCCCAGAAAGTATCCATCCACCCACCGTGGAAGGGATGAGGAATAACTAACATAGACAAAGTGACTCGGCTGGTTGACATTCGCCGGCTTTGTCATCAGCCACCCATGTCCCTCTTTATGTGACATGACAGGCCCATAAAGAGAGTGGCCACGGTAGCAAAGACAGGGACTACAGATGAGTCCAGCACTCCCACTTACTGAGGCCTGATTCACTGCTGCTGCCTTTGATGGTCCAGCTTGTCCACAACAGACACCAACTGAGCCCCTGGCATGGCACTGTTCCTCGGGGAGACCAGCAGGCCTTGTAGCAGTGAGTTGACTCTGTTGGCCCTTTTCACCTTGGAAGGGCTGGCAGTTTGTCCTCACAGGAGTAGATGCCTGCTCTAGGTGTGGGACTGCCTCTCCCACCTGCAGAGCCTTAACTCTCTATGCAGCTCTAGAAAGCTCATCCTGGCTGCAGGATGGGACCTGAGCTATATGGAGCAAGGGTGAAGACCAGGAGACTACTTAGGGGACTCTTGCGATAGCCCAGTGGAAAGAGTTGATAAGAAATGATGGTTGGGTGGCAGTAGAGATGGTGAAATGATAGGATTCCAGTTTAAATAAATAACTAAAAGGTAAACAGTGTACTTAGATAAAAGCTAATGTTCTTCTAAGGACTCTCAGGCCCACCTTTCTACATTTTAATGGACAATATGTTCTCCATGATTATCCTCTGACTCAATGAATCCTTTGATAAAATTGCTAACAATGTTTCAGGGTTCCATAGACACAAAGAAAGCCAAGCAAATCTCTAGTGGCTATGTGCCCAGAAAGGGTGTTCCTTTTGGCAGAACGAACCAGAGCAATTTCCAAAGTAGTATTTATTCTTTTTCAAATTATGCACACAACAAATGTCTGGGTGAGCCGACTCCTCTAACCCATGTACTAATGTGTCGGTAGGCTTATAATTTGGAACACTCACTCAGGAAATTCTGAAATTAAAGTTCTTTCAGAAGTGTTGACTCATCCCCTCGGCACTTTCTGAATATATCCATTTAACACACCAATTAGTAATTCTAAATTGCATTCTGAATTCTGCAGGTGATTTTCTGATGAAATGTTGCTTTGCTAATTCCAGTGGGTGTTGTTTAGAATTTGCTTTTGCATTGAAAATAGCTTTGATTTCACTTTTGATAAAAAATGGAAACGATCAGAAAAGGTTCATCCAAGTGGATATGCCACCGTGATCTCAGCATGGTCTACTGGTCTATGAGGTTTACATTCAAATATGGTGTCCATGGGTGTATTTTTCACATTTACAGAAAGAAAGTGTTTGGTATAGGATAGTTTAAGAAAAAAATAATTGCTTATAACTATGTACAATCCCCAGGAAACATGCAAATGGTGTTCTATATAGTACACAGGGCATACTGCACAGCATAAATATATGTATTTCACACCATTTAGTAGTTTCCTGAGACAGATTGATTTTCTGCCATAAATGCCTACTGCTCAATGGCAAACATTAATTCTAATTTAAAACTAATGATTTCAAATCTTAAATAAAAGTAGATACTCCTCACTAAGAGCCACTGACATAGATCTTTAAGTGACACACACAAAGACTAATTTTTTTCTTTTTGTCTTCAGATTTCTATGTTGAATGCATGCAGAAAGCATCCATACCGAAGCAGAGTTTTCAACTAATTTGGGAAAGGGAGAACAAAGGTAAAGATACCAATTTAGCGTCGGTCCTCTTCATTTGTGTGTCACTGTGGCTGGGAAGATAGGGATAAACATTTAGCATGAAGAGTAGGGTAAGACATTAGGGAAGAGTTGGTGGTGGTGACTGAGCAAGGTCTCTTCAAAGTTTGCTTTCTGCAAGAGCACAGGTGTCCCTGGCTTGGCCAACAGGGTGCTTAAAACCAAAATATTACAGCTGCTAAATGTGCCGGATACAGCTATTTGGCATGCATGCACATCTGTTTACCGTTCTCAATGTTGGGGCTACAAGAGGATACGGGCCCTCAAATCTCACCAAAAAACCAGTTTAATGTGTTAGGGAAAGGAGGGAGTGGACAGAAATGGATAAAGGACTCTCGAGGGACCAAATATCCTATCACCCATGTATGAATTTATCCTGTCTGCTACTTGCATTGTTTCTCCACTAACATTCCTTTTTAAAAAGTTTATGCAAGAGGAATGTAAGGTTTGGGGTATGCTTTGGGGTAAGACTACATGAAAGTTAACAAACCCTAAGTTCTATGAAGCCATAAAGAGAAACCATGTGGCCACATTTTTTTTATACTCTTTGCTGCCATAATTCTTACATGCCCTCCTACTTTTTGACAGGAAAACAAAAAGGTTTGTCAGACTTAGATGTTTTATTTTGTCCATTAGCAGTTATTATATGCAAGTTATTTGGCACTGAATAGTTTGAAGGCATCAGCCAGGACCCATATTCTCCAAACCTCCAGAATCAGGACAGGTGTTTTGTGTAGTGCTATCCACAGGATGCCATATTTGAAATCCCAACATACGGCTAGTAAGTCTCTTGACTGTCTCCGGTCTCTCCTGTATCTCTCCTTTTCTGCCTATCCTTGTCTTCTGCCTCATGTATGCCTGTTGTCATAGAACCCTCTCAGCTCCAGTTTCTTCTGATCCCTGGGCCAAACACACACACACACACACACACACACATACACATAGACACAAACACACAAACATACACATATACACACATAGATACATATACACATAAACACACATATATACACATACAGACGTATACACTCATACGCATACATGTATATATCCACACATACACACATATACACACACACACACCCCCCACTCCACAATAAAACGCAATTTTACCTATTTTCTTTCCTTGGCATTTTGCTTCTTTCTCTACTCTTCCTCCATTTATTTCTCTCCCTTTTGTTTCTTATTTTAAGACTGAGGTACTGGGGCTGGAATTTGTAGACTTATTAAAGATGGGAAGATTGACCTTTGGTGTCTTCCAAATTAGAGAACATTTCTAATGCTCCTTTGGGGAAGAAACAAAAAAGTAAAAATTGTTGGTGAATTTTTACTTTCCAGGAATTAAATGGAAAGCTATTTTTTTTTTTTTTTTTTTTTAGACAGAGTCTCTCTCTGTTGCCTGAGCTAGAGTGCCGTGGCATCAGCCTACCTCACAGCAACCTCAAATTCCCGGGCTCAAGGGATCCTCCTGCCTCAGCCTACTGAGTAGCTGGGACTACAGGTGCTTGCCACCACGCCCGGCTAATTTTTTCTGTTTTTAGTGGAGACAGGGTCTCACTCTTGCTCAGGCTGGTCTCGAACTTTTGTCCTCAAGCGATCCTCCCACCTTGGCCTCCCAGAGTGCTGGGATTACAAGTGTGAGCCACCTCGCCTGGCCGGGAAGCTGATTCTCGACATTTAGCGTTTTAGGGACTAGAACTCAGGACATAGCACCGATGGACACAGATTTTCAATTTTCAGTAGGTTTAATTTTTAGTGAGTTTATTCACAGGTGCCATTCTGAATAGCATAGCAGGAAGAGAGTTTGTTATGAAATTTTTAAGCAAAATTGTTATTGAAATATATGCTTACAAGAGAGTGCATGAATCATAAATGTATGTAGCACACTGAATTTTCGCACAAGTAATGATCCGTATCACTGTATCAAGAAAATAGAACATTACCAGGCCCCCAGATTCTCCCATCTTGCCCCATCCCAGTGATTCAGTCCCAACAAAAGAAACTGCTCTCCTAGCTCCCCTCACCATGCCTTAGTTTGGCCAGCGTCTGAGTTTTATATAAATACGATTGCACAGTACATGTTTTTTTCTGACTCGTTTCTTTTACTTACTATTATATCCCAAGATTCATTCATGTTGTTAGAACAATAGTTCATTTCTTTTTGCTGCTTTATTGTAATAAATTATATGAGTATATCATAATTTATTTGTTTGTTCTAACGTTGATGAACATTTGGGTTATTCCAGGTTTTTGGTTATTGCATTATAAATGAAGCTTCTATGAATATTCTTACACATGCCTTCTGAGTGTACACATATATGCAATTTTGTTAGGTATTTATCTAGGAATGGTGGTGCTGGGACATAGAATATATATAGCTTAGCTTTAATGAATAGATACTGCCAAATTGTCTTTTAAGGTGGTTGTACAAATGTTTACTCCCACCGGCCGTATATAAGAATTTCCGTTGTTCCACGTCCTTGCCAATACTCGGTGTATATTCCTTTTATTGTTACCTATTCTGTTGGTTGTACAGAAGTATTTCATTCTGGTTTTAATTTTTATTTCCCTCATGACTAATGAGTACTGTTTCCTATGTTTATTGACAATTGAGATATTTTCTTTTCTAAAGAGCGCATTCAATTCTTTGTTGATTTTTCTATTGTGCCTTTTGTCTTTTCTCAAGGATTTGTGCACTCGTGGCGGGCAGCCTCTAAAACGACCTCTTGTGAACCTCATCTGCTGTGTTCACACCTTTGTGTACCTCTCCCTTGAGTGTGGATGGAATCTAAGGACTCACTTTCACTTTTTCTTTCTTTCTTTTTTTTTTTTTTAGAGACAAGGTGTTACTCTGTCGCCGAGGCTGGAGTGCAGGGGCACAATCATAGCTCACTGCAGCCTCCAACTCCTGGGCTCAAAAGATCCTCCCTCTTGGGCCTCCCAAAATGCTGGGATTACAGGTGTGAGCTACCATGCCCAGCCCAACTCACTTCTAATGAGTAGAACAGGGCAAAGGTGATGAGATGTAACTTCTCCTGTTGGGTTACAAGGAGATGGTGACTTCTGTCTTGCTGACCCTCCCTCTCTTTCAGCCTTTGCCTTAGAGGAAGCCAGCTGCCCTGCTGCGAGCTGCCCAATGGAGAGGCCCACATAGCAAGAAACTGATGTCTCCAGCCAACAGCTGGCGAGCACCTGATCCCTGCCCACAGCCAGGTAAGTGAGCTTGGAGGCAGATTCTCCCTTAGTGGGGCCTTGAGATGACAATGACCCCAGCTGATGGCTCCACTACAGTCTCATGAGCCAGAGGTGCTCACTAAGCCATGTTCAGATTCCTGACCCACAGAAACTGTGAGATAATAAGTATTTGCTGCTTTAAGCACCTAAATTTTGGGGTAACTTGTCCTACAGCAATAGATACCTATTAATAACATAAAGCATCCTTTGTATTTTCTGATTAAGAGTCCTTTGTCAGTTACATGTATTGCAAATATCTCCTCCCACTCTTGGTTTCCCTTCCCATTCTTGATTCTTTTGCTAAATAAAGGTTCTTAATTTTTCATGTATTTCAATGTATTAGACCTTTCTTTGATGATAAATGCTGAAGCGTCTGTTTAAGAAATTTTTGAGGAATCTTTGCTTATCCAAAAGTCATGAATGGTATTTTCGATTGCTATCTTTTCAAAAGAAAAACTCACTCATCAAAATAAACTGTACGTTTCCTAACAATCACATTATAATGTGTAACATTTATTAAGCAATGACTGAGGGAAAAAAGCACTGTGCTAGTTGCTTTAGCTACATAATATAATTCAATCCTCACAGGTATTATGTAGCAGAGATAAGATTTAAAACCAGGCCTGCATTAGTCTTTTAAAGTCTTTATTATTTATTATTTATTTCCTTGTTACTTTCTTGACACAGGCTTGCCATTTGGGTTCCTGGCTTGTATTTTCTGGCTTAGTAGGGAAGAGGAGAGATAAAATCGATCAGTTTGGCTCTTAGTTTCGGTTAGAAGTAATAGCATGTACGCTGGGCTTGAGGTGTCCTGTCTTCTCATCCAGGAGCGAACATTTTATAGTTATGTGAACTTGGACAACTCATTTAACCTCTCTGGCATTTTTCCTTTCCTAAGCACCCAACATTTTGCCTTTTTAATGGTGTTCTGATTTTCCCTGGGGAGTTACCTCTTTATTCCAGTCTTGGTGGAACAGATCAGGAGTGTTGCCCTCCTGCGAGGAAGACAACTGTGTCCCTAGAGGCTCCAGATCCTTCTTCTCCCCATCACAGCATAGCCAAGGATCAGACACCTGCCCTGGGGTTGGCTCATCGGAAACTCATTCTGGTGGTGCAATGGGGTGATGCAAAATTGGAAATTCATTGGTTTCAGTTCATTCCTGCCAGTGGAATTGACTGAGATCGAAGTCAGTCTGCCCTTTTTCTATCTCTGCGGCACACTGCCTTACAAAGATTGAATTATATCATGCAGCTAAAGCAACTAGCACCATGCCTTTCCCTTAGTAATTGTTCAATAAATGCCATGCATCATGTGCTTATTAGGAAACATATATCCTCTTCCGGTTAATGAGTTTTTCTTTTGGCAATACAACGATAAAACACACTCTGTAGTTCAATTTTTATGTCCATAATATTTGTATTTGGCAAACCAGGTCAGCTCCTTGGTGTGTCTGATTCATGCTTCGAGTTCTTCATTATAACTAAAGACCTTGTCTCCCCGAGTAACCAAGTGCACGGAATGTAGAAAAACTTAGTGTAACTAGAAACAGCTGTTAAGAAACTGACTATGAGGACACACACGTACGCGTGCTGTTTTGTCTTCTTATAAACTGTGGTATTTAGTGCCTGTTAACAGTTGGATAAATATATGTCTAACAATTGAATGTTCCTGTTCTGAATATCCTGTTGGGTCTTAGGTTGACTTTTTGACTTAAATCTTTATAAATTCTTTGAATGGAGCCTTTCAGAGTCAGGATAATTATACGACCTGTTTGTACGTAAGTTTCGCTATAAAATTTTTTTTGGTACACATTCTCTCATGGCAATTGTCTTTACCCTCTTCTTTCTTTGCTAAAATATTTATGTGAGTGGGAAGTCAGGAAGATAAAAGGCCCAAGAGAAAGGGTGAAGAGAAGAGATGAAGGCTGAACAAGAAGAAAGCCCTGGATCCTTCTAGCTCCTGGGGCCAGGCACGATTGGTCGCATGGCCGACTTTCTACGGCTTGTCTGCCTCGAGTGGCCCTCTCCTAAAAATGTAGCTGCTTATAGAGCAGAAGATTATCTGGGCCACTGGTTGGCCTGAGCAGGATGACACCTTCCTGAGGAGAGGTAGGGACAACCTGCAGACAGGGCAGAGAGAGAGCTGGAGCCACGGCACAAATCAGGGAGGGACTTGGGGGGAAGGTGGACAGTCCGGGTACTCCTCAATGCTCCTGCTCTACTTAGTCAGTGACTGCTTATGAATTAAAGTCTGTCCCTAAAAAATTAGGAAATAAAACACCAAATAGAACAGAGCAAAAAGCAACTGTCCACCCTTCGCTGGAGCAATGACTCTCACCTACTCTTTGGGATGAAGCATGACGATAAAATTACAAGCCACACCTCATGTCTCTGCAGAAAATGCCTCATGGGTGAGCACCCATCTGAAGTCCATTTGGGAACTCCCAGTCTTGGGCTTTGGCTGAGGCTGAAGGAAATTCCAGATTTTTCTTGCAACAAGGCAGTTCAGCTTTAGAAGCAAAGAGCAGGTGTGAGGGCCTCTTGGGCAGGAGGGGAGAGATGGTCCCAGTTGTCTCCTGCAGCTGTTCCTTTCCTGATGCCTCCCCACCCACACAGGTCCCTGCTCACTCCTCTGGGGCTGTAGCCCCCACCAAACCTGACCTCTTCTCTGTAGTTAGTTCCATCTAGATTTGGAAATACCTCTTTCCCCTTTAGAAGCAAGAGTTCATACACATTCCTTAGAACACAACAGAGGACAAAGTTGAGAATTTTCCCAAGGAAAAGAAATAGGATTCCTAATCCTAATTAGGATTAAGACCCTAGTGTACATAAAGCGACACTCTCCCAAAGAGCAATGGCTAACCCATAGAAATCAATGTTCTGTATCTCAGGTTAACTACAATTTCATCACACGTTGGTTCAGCAGGAATATCTCCCCCCTCTCCACACACATACCCTTCTCTGGCTTGACTACTGAGCTCAAATATCCAAAGGCCAAGCCTCATGCGGGTGGAAGTTTTCTGGTGGACTTTCATTTCCTCTTAGAAACTGCTTCCTTCATAATCTCTTCTCCAGACCCAAATCCTAGTTATCCCCTCTGTTCTTTACTGTGCAATATATTTATGCTGCAACTGCCCTGGCCAAAATGAGTTCAGCTCTGTTTCTTGGCTCCCTAAATCAGGTCTGAGAAGTTCCTTTTTCTTGATTTAAAGCCATCTGTATGGATATTAAATCCGTCTACACAATACAAGTTTCTAAGGACACAAAGACCTGTAATCTCTACTCTTACTGTCCGATTCTTACTGTCCTGGTTGCTTAGTCTAAACCACAGTCCCCTGGAGGCCTTGTATAATAGAGGATCCAATTCTTCACCCCTCCAATCAGAGTCTGCATTTTAATAGGGCTCCCACATATGCTTTGTACGGGTCTAAACTATGCCCTACACTTGGTACTTATCAAATTGAGGCACTTAACATGCCAGTAGTGTCCCAGGGATACACAAATGGCAATTTAAAATAGTATTTTTATATTAAAATGAATGTGGGTGTCTAATGGGGTAGAACGCACCATTTACAAAACTTCTAAAGTAAAACAAGAAACTGTGAAATAATTTCTGGTTTACAGTAGATAATTTCAAAGTATACCCACAAGGATCTTGGGCATGTGCAGTTATTACCACCCTCCCTTATGAGTAATTATGTTGGAAGGTTTGAGAAGTGGGACTTCCTTACCTGGTTCTGAAAGTTAACATCTGGGCTGATTCTATTAATCATAATGTGACTTTCATAGTGGCTGTGTCTTTCCTGAGGGATAGCACATGCAATTTTGTTATCATAACCAGCAGAAGACTTCTCTTTTAGATGAAACTTTGGTAATCTTCTTGGACTACTCCCTGTTCCCTCTTTCCACCCTGAATTTTCAGTGGCAGTGTTTTCTACAAGTTCTCATGAGATCTTTCCCTCTCCACTCCTGCACCTCCAGAGAAAAATCTTATTTTACTCAGGGTTACAATACAAAGGATTTTATGCATGCAGTAATCATAAGAGACAATCCTATGAGAAGGTTCTCTCACAAATAACTGACAGGATTCCTTGGAGAATTTGGTGGATTCTGTTTTGTTGAACATCTAAAGAGATACAGAAACTAATAAAGAGGACTTAGAGATGAAATTGGAAGTGAGAGGCATATCAACTCCTTAGAAGACAAGAAAAGATGCAGAGAAAAACTTGTGGAGTTACTGGAGGTAAATGCACAGGAACCCATGAAAAGTCGTATTTGAACTTTGATGGTGAAATCACACCTAATAAACTCCCTTGCCACCAACCACTGTCATTTTGAGCTTCCAGGACTACAAGATGGGACAGAGGAGAAATAGTCCAGTTGTTATTTTAATATTCCAGTACACTGATACAATGAGAGCCTTTTTTTAAAAAAAAAAATCACTATTATTATTTCTCCTACAGATTAAGACTCCTCCATAGAACTGTGTAGGAACTTCTTTATGAACAGAGCTGATATTGGTTGATCAAGTGGGGAGTCACAGAATGAAAGAATTGCAAGGGAAACTAACTGCAAATGCTGTATTTGTTCAGTTTATTTGGTCTTGATCTAAAACAGCTCAAGTAGTAAAACCTGTCTTCAGTCAACAAGGAATCACAGCTATGGATAAGTGGCTGTGAATCGGAGAAGGAAATATTTTATAAAGACCAAAGTTTCATAGGATGCTCTGGGTTATGGCTGTATTAGGGCTGGCTTAGTAATTAACCCGGGTTCCACAGAGGTACTTCCGTGAATATTTAAGCCTCGCTCTAAGTGAAAGGGCTAAAATGTCAGATTTTCCTTCCTTTCTCATCATCTCTGCCCTCTCCCTGCCTACCTAAAGTGTGCCCCCTGAAACTTTCAGCCCTTTTATTCTGCTGTATATGAATTAAATTGGGATTTTATGGTAGTTTATAGAGTAATTTACATTTTAGAAAACAAGCTCCTGGGACCTTAAAGAAACAGATGTGGGTCATTTATAAAGAACAGGTATAAAGAATAGGTACAATGGAATTTTCTCCACTCTAGAGCTGAAGAAATAGATATTATCCTGAAAAGGTGATACTGGAGGATGATTTTCCAAGCTTTGCATTTTTCAGCATGAGAGCATATTGTCTGGGCAGATTTAAGAAGCTCAAGAAATGCTCCATGTGATGCCTGTTTTGCAGGAAATATCGGGTTTGATGCAGATCTCTCCCTTGGCATCTTTGCTATGCAATTTTAAAACTACATTACTGTGTCCTTTCCTCAAAGTAGGGTTTAATTCCAAGGAAAGAATCATGCCCAGGCCTACTAATAGATGCATAAAATTCTAACATCCTTGGGACTTTCACATGATTGTCAGAAGGCAAAATATAGAAGTTGATGTAAGTTTAGTGGTTATGAATTTTTAGAGTGCAATTTCCACCTGCTTCCTAATATATCAAAAGAGATAACTTCACTGTGGCTTGCGGTCATTATGTAGTAACCAAGAAACAAAGAGAAGCTCTTGGAAGGAAAAGCTCTTGTTCGTTTTGACTAATGAGCTGGAGCCCAAAGAAAGTAACTTTCTTTCCTATCTGCTCACACCTGCTCTTGAGAGCACGGGATACCCAGCAGGACGTGAAGCTGTGAAACATGAACCCCAGGTATACAGAAGTCACCTGAGGTTCCTGGCGGAGCAGGAAGATGCCAGGGAAAAACCCTCCTCTCTCAGAGGAGAGGTTTTATACAGCACTATCAGAAGGCTTCTGGTAGCATCTATTTATTGAAATAGCAGTGTCAGGGTCTCCCTGTCTCTTGTGGAAAGCAGAGAGGTCACTCCGAGGTGGTTCTCCTGAGGAAATTGGAGCTATATAAAAATCGGCTGCCCTTGGCTTTTCTGCATGGGTGGTTTGTGCTGTCTTTCGTCTCAGGAAGTCTTGGGATCAAAAGTGCTGAGCGCAAACAAAAGGGGTGGCCCAGCTTCCTTGTCTCTTTCCATTCTTTGCCTTCCTCTCCTTGAACAAAAATACTGGAACCTTTTTTTTCTGTGTGTGTGTATGAGTGAGCTTAGGTGAACAGCCCTGGCAGATTCCTTTTCAGACACCCAGGAAATAATCTCAAAGTCTTATAAAGAGTTATGTTTGTATCCTAAAAAATAAGATAAAGTAATAAAATAATATTAAGTTAAATGAAACCAGACCGAATGTATCCTAGAGATACTAAACAACAATAGTATTTGAGTGAAAAAATAGATGAAAAAAAATATGTTTCATGTGCAACCCAGATTACAGTGGACCCTTTTGATCTAATTAAAAACCTTTCAGCCTGGCCGTGTTGGGTTGGCTTTTCTATGCTTTCTGCAGAGTATTGTCACCAGAAAACTGGGGTTCTGGGAAGCCTCTAGCAGTGTTAGATGTGCTGAGTGATACAGAGCTGGCTAATGTGGTTCCTGGAAAAAGCAATGACTTCTCTCTGCTTCTATTCTGACACACCTCAAACCACTCAGCAGACTCCTTATAGATCTTGGTTAAAAGCCATTTCCCAGCCCCTGAAGTGTAGCTATCATTCATGTGATGGTTTATATTTGAGATTTAAGAGAGGATGCACCCCCTGCACCCCCACCCCCATATTATATTGGATGGAGAGCTTATATTTTTATGTGTGAATATTTTTCATTAAAAAATAAGAGGTAACAGTGTTAAAAATAGTGGGGGAAAAAAATCATAATGTCATCCCAACACAATTGCTACCATTTTGGCTTATGATACATGTTCGTGTTTTACACAGTGGTAATTGTAGTATCATTTTTAACTCTGCTTTTTATTTTAGTAACACTTCATCACACTTTTCACATTGCCATATATTTTTCTTAGTTATTTTTATCAGTGACTGCATGTTAATTTATTGTGTAATGTAACTACATTGTTCTATTGTTAGCTATTGAGACTGTCTTTTTTCTCTTTTTGCCTTTCCTTCTACTGAATTATTTTCTTAGGATAAAGTCTTAGGAATAAAATTACCAGGTTAAATTTTATGACAATCTTTGTTGCTCTATCTGTTTGTTGTCACATTGCTTTTCCCCCCAAAATGTTTATACGAATGCCAACTGTAATGTTGGAGTAAATGTGTAACACTTTTTAAAGCAAATTTATGACACAATTTTTTTTTAATTCAGGTGAAAATAGTTCCTCAAGTTTGCTTTGATACGCACTTCCTAGGTTATACTTGCAAAGATATAAATTATTTCTCCCTGCCTGTTATTTGTACTTCCCCTTGTACCAATTATCAGTGTGATATATTTTGTAATTTCTCCTATGCATTGAACCCATCAATTTTATAGCAGGGTTTAAAAAACCTGCACAGCCGATTAGGTCTCCATAATCTACCTAATTCTTTCATTACCCTGAGGAATGGCTTTGCAAAGATATTCTTGTCCCATACATATTTCTAAACAAATAGTCAGACCAATTGTTGGTTGGGCTTCGTGTTCTATTTTTACTGTCTCTTTATAGTCCATATTCCATCCTATTGCAGAGAAAGTTGTCAGTAGCAATAGCCTTAAGCCAGCTGGTTATTCTAAGTGGAATAATAACTATTTTACCAAAGAGGTAGAGCTTTAGAAGCATTAAGCTATTTAAGGTACATTGCAGAGTCCATCTTTCCTCCCTGCATATGACATAATCTTATTTAAAGACCCTTCTGTTACGGTCTAGGCAGACAGCACTCCTTCTAGGCCAAAAAAGTCTGTCATTTCCCCCAAGTTCAATCAGCATCCTTGAGTGCCCGGCATAATTCTCCACGTGTGGTAGGTGTTTGTTGAATAAATGAATGAAGGAATGCATACGGCCTGATCACAAAATTATTCGTACTATAAATGGGATGTATAAAGAGGAGTCTGTATTCAGAGAATCTACATCCTCTTTACAAATTCCATTTTTAGTAAGACTTATTATCTATAACTGACCTGATCTTTCTTATGAGCTGGGAGCCCACCTGCTAGGAAGTGGAGAGAAAAATTTCAGTTCAGTTTAAATCGCCGTTGGAAACAATAATCGACACTCTCTTTTGATGTTTAACTCAGTCTTTTTGGTAGAATTGCTCAGTCATTCAGATTGTCTGGGGGCGGCGGGGGGGGGGGGGGGGGGGGGGGGGGGGGGGGGGGGGGGGGGGGGGGGGGGGGGGGGGGGGGGGGGGGGGGGGGGGGGGGGGGGGGG
>CAUYRT010026806.1:0-10480 GCA_963574885.1 Lepilemur ruficaudatus
GGGCAACAGAGTGAGACTCTGTCTCAAAAAAAAAAAAAAAAAATCTTTAATCTTGATACAATCAAATTCATCAATTTTTTGCCTTATGTTTTGTGGTTCTAAAATGTTGAGATGTTCTATGCCTCAGATCACAAAAGTATCACCTCACATTTCCTTTTATTTAAGTTTGCAGTTTTACATTTTACATTTAGGCCTTTAATCCATCTGGAGTCCTCCTTTGTGTGTGGAGTTAGGCAGTGGTCCAATCTTATTATCTTGCCTACTATGTACCTATTTTCGTGACACCACCTACAAAGCGATCTGTCTTTGCCCTGGCCTCTCAGCATAGGACCAACTCTGGGGCACACAAGATGGAGACAGGGGGCAGGGGACAGAAGTTCACGTCAGATGTTCCTCACACACAATAGGCAGGACCAACCTGCTCAGCAAAGAGAAAGTCAATGGCTTACGTACTAACAGGCTAAGTGACTGCTTCCCCAAGTCAGTGACAAGGTCAGAATCCAGATCCTTGATGTTATTTAAAAAATTTTTTTTTAATATATATATTTTTTTCCAGGCTGGAGTGCAGTGTGGTGCAATCATAGCTCACTGCAACCTTAAATTCTTGAGGATCCTTGATTTTAAACTCTGGCATGAAGCCAGAGTTTAATTTTTGTCAAACTTCAACTGTTTACCTGAGGGCTCACAGACACAGATATCCTTTCTAGTCTAGGGTGAGGCTGCCTAAGAATGTACCTGTGTACATATCCCATGTGGTGGATGTAGTCGAGGGCCTTCAACACCCCCTGCAGGATGTAAGCAATCGCCAGTTCGTTCATGCCATCCATGAAGTGTGTGCAGATGAGATCCTTTGCAGACCCTGAAGAAGAGAGTTGTAGGGAGGTAGCAAACGGTAACAGAGGAGGAAACCAGCACACAGGCAACCTGACAACAAAGTCCTCAGAGCCCCTCTCTGCCAGGAACCCTTTCTACTCACCATATGCCATGAATGATGTGACAACCCACAGCTCATTCTCTGCAATAAAGGTGGCTCGATATGGCACGATGTTGGGATGGTTGAAGAGTTTAGAGACATGAAGCTCCCCCTGAAAGCCATGGCAAAGCTAAGTCAGAACCAAGGGGCACTGAAGAATGACACTCGCCATTCTTCAGTGACAGCATGAAGAATGCGGGACCTAGTACTTTCTGGATGCTCTTCTCAGAGTTCTGGGAGCAGCCCAAGCAGGTGCCCTCAGATACTGCTTTACGGCTTCTGCCTTGGTGTGGCCCCGCCAGCCAATCCTAAGGCACCTCAAGAAACAATCCCCCACCAAACAGGGAAACTGCTGACAATGCAGGAGGGGGTCCCAGCATCTCACCCACTCAGTGAGTGAAATATATATATCACCCACTCAGAGATGCTGAATCAAACTGTCGACTGAAGACTTCTGAAATTATGAGCTTAGCTCAACTTCAAGGGCATGATACAGAACTCCTCTTTAAGATAAGAAAACAAAAAATATTTTTCTATTGTAAAAGAAAATGTGGTAGTTGATAGAAACCAGCAAATAAAGTATTAAACATTAAAAGATATTTTACCAGCACTCTCAGATTGAGAGATCTCTTCCTCAGGAGCAGCTATAGGGAGTATAAAAAAAAATCTGGACCAAAAAAACTACAGAAACTCCAGGGTCCTGGCCTTTGGGACATGAGCTAAGGTCAAATAGGCTGGACCTTCTACCTGTCCACTGTTTTACAGAACATAAACCAAAAGAATCAGAAAATCCATTATGTTCTACAACAAACTCAGATATGTTTTTTCTCAAATAACTAAGTTGAGACTGGACTTCTGCTCCATCCTCAGACTCACTAACCTACTCTGTACTGATGAAATGGTATTAGAGCACTGTAAGTTTGACGAAGAAACCCAAGATTACCAATAAAAAAAAAAAAAGCACTGTCAGGCGAACATTCAGAAAGACATTGTAAATGCAGGAGGAGGAGGACGGGCCGCAACTAACGGTACTGAACACGCATTCACCCAGGCCCTAGATCAAAGCTGGCACCAGCAAAGGGCACTCTAGTCCCCAGAGAGTTACTAGACCCTGTGGTCTCCCTCAGTTTTAACAAGAGGGCAGCTACTTGCTTCTTGAATAGAAAGGAACCTTAGGCAAACAGGATGCTAAGAGCTGGAGGACGGCCACAGGGGCAGCGCACGCTGCTCTGCATGTGGAACAAGGCTCCCTGGGTTTGAATCCTGCCTCTGCTGCTCACTAGTGTCTGTGTGACCGTGGGAGAGGTATTTGGCATCTCTGCATAATAAATAAATGAATAAATGAGCCAGAAAGGAATATTTGGAGAAGAAGAGGGAAATATAAATTGGGCTGAGCAGTATTTCAGCCCAATCCTTAGTGCCAAATGCCCAAGATTCTCCCTTGAAAGCTCCATAACTTCTGAACATTTGGTCTACCTTCGCTTCCTAACAGGAACTATCACACGACTGATGTGGGAGGTGCCTTACAATTACTACAGGAACCAAGAACCCACCCTCCCTCCAGTGTCACACTCATGTTTTATTACCTGCAAGAATGTCACCATCTCATTGGAACAGGCTTCTAGGTTAATCCTCCGTACCGTCACATACTCCCCTGTTGGTTTGTACCTTGCTAGATTCACTGTCATCAGGTCCTCAAATCCTTTGCCTAAAAGGAAAGAGGAATACCATAAACAAGGACAAGAGCAACGAAAGTCTGTATCTGCCTTAAAGAAAAAGGGACTTGATTTCAAAAGAAAATCCAACTTAAAATTTTCACTACTGTTACTTTCATGGCTGACATTTCTTGATTTTTCTCGTTCCTTCTCAGCCAACCATTCTGACTGACTATGACCCAGGACACCAGACACGCACAGCCACAAAGAAAAAATGGCAAAAGAGCTTCTCTCTTGGAAACTTGATCTCTTCCCTTACTTGGCAGCAGAAAACCAAACAAGACCCACAGTGACTCCTCCTAACCAGCTGACAGTGTCTGGTGCCCATTCATCTGGGGATGCTAACAAAGGTGCAGCAGTCCCCGGACAGAGCAATGACAGTCCATGGACATTACCTATAATGGTGAGTAGCTCGTAACACCCTCCCTCTGGCAGAAAGCTGCTCATGATCTCTTGTTTAGAGAAGGATGCTATCGACTCTGAGCTCGCCTCATTGGTCTAAAGAAAAAGAAAAATGGGTTAATAGAGAAAACTGGGGGTGGGATGGGAGCAGAGCGCAGGTGGTAATTCAGACCGACGAGGAGACTGGCATCCAAACACACATACAAATCCTGACTCTGTGGCAAAGAAACAGTGCCAGCACCATTCAAAGAGAAATAAAACATCGTACATTCAATGTGGTAATCGTCACTAATATCAAAGTAAGTGTTAGGACTATCTACAAATGGGGGACAAGGACCCACTCCAGTCAACTGTTAATCTGCTTGTCCTTTCCAACAAATTGGTCCATGTACAGAAAACCATAAATTTATTACTTGGGAAAAAGACGTCTGGAGAAAGAAAGGCATGTTTTAAAAAGAGAAGGGAAAATTAACCGAGCATGGTGGTGTGCGCCTGTAGTCCCAGCTACTGGGGAGGCTTGGGCGCAGGAGCT
This sequence comes from Lepilemur ruficaudatus, assembly GCA_963574885.1. Taxonomy (NCBI): domain Eukaryota; kingdom Metazoa; phylum Chordata; class Mammalia; order Primates; family Lepilemuridae; genus Lepilemur; species Lepilemur ruficaudatus. Next base: position 3,623 of record CAUYRT010026806.1, read on the forward strand.
TGAGGTTGCAGTGAGCTATGATGACGCCACTACGCTCTAGCCTGGGTGACAGAGCGAGACTTTGTCTCAAAAAAAAAAAAGAGAGAGAGAAAGACAGAAGGGGATGTAGAGGTGGGGGTTTTCCTGAATTTCCTATTGTATTAGGCTGCTATTTTTAAGGTCCTAACTGCAAGATCCCAAAAGGCCAAACACTAAATCTTGCTCTAGGGAAAACGTGGCCATAAGTAGACCCCTCCTTAGCAAACCAAGAGTCCAGGCCGTCATAGCCTGGCATTTCCAAGTGAGAGAACAACTGATGCCCGGAGCTGAGACCTAGATGTCAGTCGGGCCGCAGGCATCACCCAGGCAAGCCTGCTCCCTCATTCCTGCCCACTCCTGCTGCACAGGAAGCTGGAGCCCAGCCGCTTAGGGTGTCACACTCTGACCTTTGAGGTCCTAGAGGAAGATATCCAACAATGTCTGAGTGGTGAAGGCAAAATACATGGCAGACCAATAGCTCTTCTTTCAGCTTAATGGCTTAGTTTCCTTCTTCTAGACCTAAATTTATTTATATGATTTAGGGACTGTGAGTATTTTCCTATTTTTTAGATTTTCTTTCTTCAGATGTGTGTCTAACTGAAATGGAGAAGCCTTAGGCCAGCTCATATTTCACATTCTGCATTCATAAGCCTGACCTCTAGTCTGAAAAAGATCTTTGTGAACATACGAAGGCTCTTGGCTTAGCACTAGCCAGAAGAGCGAGCTGAGGATGTTCTGACAACGTGCTACCTGAGTGACTATCAGGGAAGGGGCTGTGCAGAGGAAACCATGAAGATGACGGTGCTTTCTGTCTGTTATTTGACCATAATACGCTTTCCAGAGCACTTCCACTCGGCATATGATCTTCACAGCTCAGTGGAGTAGATGGGGCAGACATCGTCTCCATTTTTCAATAACAAAAATGAGGGCCAAGGAGATTAAGTAACTTGCCGAAAATCAAAAGATGAATACACGACACAGATGTCAGGACCCAGGCTCAAGCCAGTGAAATCAGGTGTTTCAAGTGCATCTAGTTTCAAAACAGCGGACACTGTGGATGGGGAAAGAAACCAAGTGGGGCACTGTCTCCCTCTCTGCTTACAGTGACATTAAGAGGAAACTAATCAAAGAAAAGTCAAGCCCTGCTAACAATCAAATTCCATTTCCAATTTAATCAATTGTTATATTTCTGCAACTCAGCCATATAGTTCTACTTAGCTATAGTTCACCCGTTTCACTGTTGGACAATATACTCATCTCATGAATATACCTCAACTTATCCATCATTCCAATGTTAATGGGCCTTTTGGGCTGGTTTTCAGTTCCATTATGAACTGTACTACTATAAACACGTTTGAATGTCTCTCCTGACTAAAACTTATACCTAGGAGTAGATGGAATCGCTAGGGCATACACTATATGAACCATCAACCGTCTGAGATAATGCCAAATTTTTTCCCCAAATGGTTATACCAGTTTACACTCCCACCAGCAATGTATGTGTTCTTGTCGATCCCACTTTTCCCCAACACTTGGTATTTTCAGATTTCTTTCTTTCTTTTTCTTTTCTTTTTTTTTTTTTTTTGAGACAGAGTCTCACTCTGTTGCTCTGGCTAGAGTGCCGTGGAGTCAGCCTAGCTCACAGCAACCTCAAACTCCTGGGCTCAAGTGATCCTCCTGCCTCAGCCTCCCAGGTAGCTGGGACTACAGGCACGTGCCATCATGCCCGGCTAATTTTTTGTATATATATTTTTAGTTGTCCAGCTAATTTCTTTCTATTTTTAGTAGAGATGGGGTCTTGCTCTTGCTCAGGCTGGTCTTGAACTGCTGAGCTCAAATGATCAGCCTGCCTTGGCCTCCCAGAGTGTTAGGATTACAGGCGTGAGCCACCACGTCTGGCCCCAGGTGTCTTAATTTCTGCCAATCTCATTGTGGGTTTGATTTACATTTCCCTGATTACTAATGAAGATGAGCAACTTTTCATATATTTATTGGCCATGTGAGTCTTCTCCAAGGTGAAAATGCCTCTTCCTGTCTCTTGTTCATTTTTCTACTGAGCTATTTCAGTGCAGGATTTCCCCAAAGTAGGCCCCACGGAACACTGATCCTGGCAGCTGATGCATAAAAAAAGTTTCCATGATGAGTTAAGTTAGGAAATGCAGCATACTCTCACATGGAGAATCACCAGTCATACTCCCATACTAAAGGTATTGAGAAATTCTCTAGTAAGGAAATCTACTTTGTTTAACCTAGGATTTCCCAAAGATATCTGTCTAGAGAACCTTCTGTTAAATTTTGGGAAAGATAATTTAGGAAAGGCTATTTTAAGTGAAACATGCCATAATGCAAAGACCATAGGCTTAAGGGTCAGACAGAGGCAGAATTTGAACTCGGGTCTATCAATGGCTCTGTGACCTTGGGCAAGTCACTCTGACCTCTTGGGATCTCCATTATCTCAGCAGGAGAATAATTCCCATCCTCTAGGGTTGTTGTGACCATGAAATGAGATAAAATATGTTAAGAGCTTAGCTCTACCTGGCGTGTAACAAGAATTAGGCTATGTGTGTGTGGTAGCTTATGTCTGTAATCCTAGCACTTTGGGAGGCCAAGGTGGGAGGATTACTTGAGGCCAGGAGCTTAAGACCAGCCTGAGGAACATAGAGAGACTTCATCTCTACAAAAAAAATAGAAACAATAAGCTGAGCTTGGTGGCATGAGCCTATAGTCCCAGCTACTCAGGAGGCTGAGGCAGGAGGATCACCCGAGCCCAAGGGTTCCAGGCAACAGTTGTGCCACCGCACTCCAGCCTGGGCAACAGAAATACTTAATATATGTTAATTCTATTCTTCTTCTTCTCTCTATTGCTGTCTACCTTTTGGTGACTCTCCTGTTCAACAAATAAAATGGAACAGAGAAAAATGGAACAAAGAGAGACTCCTAAGTGGAGTTAGATAAATAGTTAAGGTTGATTTGATTTGGGGTTTTATATTTATTTGTGTTTTCAAATGCTCTGAAAACAAATTCTAGGATCATTTAATTGCCACTGTAGCTTTCTGAAACTATCTTATCTTCAGAACAACTTTAAGATACTGGTTACTACACGCCAGGTACTTCATACAGGTGAGAGAAATACACAAAAAAGAGACAAAAATGGAGCAGCAATTTGAGCAAAAAGCCCAAACCAAAAGCTCTGAAAAGGCAACTCCCATTTGTTTAGAGTTTACAACGCTAGTTTAGTCTTGCAGCATTCCATCTTCTCAGCCCTGCAACTCCAACCCGCCGCAGTATTCCTGCCCTGCAGATGCTGTTTTCTCAAGTATTAATCTATCCCTCAATAAAGTCAACGTCACCAGTTAACAGAAAACTCAGCGGGTTGCTTTCAGACCCGAACTACCTCCTCTGCCTCTATGATCTCATCCCACATCCCTCTCCCCACACAAACATGCTCTCTGTTTGGAACCCTCCTCCTGCCCCACCCTTCCTTCCCCTGCCCCCGCCATTTTCTTGACACTACCTCCTCAGCATGAGGTCTCAGCAGAAATGTCATTTCTGCAGAAAACATTTCCAGCGAAAGTAAAGTAGGTTCCTAGTCACTTTATTATATCGCCTTGCTTTACTTTCTTCACAGTTATCACTGCAGTTTACTGATCTATTGTCTGTCTCTTCCACTAGAATGGAAGTGCCGTGAGGGCAGGGATCTTGTCTGTCATGTTCACTGGTGTATGCCCCAATGCCTAGAACAATGTTGGCACACATTTAAAAAATAAAAATCATTTAAGCAAACTTCAAACTGAGGAGGTTTTCTGTCCGTGACCTTTTCATTCCCATGGGCTGAAGAGGAGAACAGGGTAAATGTACTAGCCAGTTCCTTTGGAGACAGGCTCAACATAATGACCTACACACTGGAAACGCCAGCCTCACGCAACACATTCACTAGATTCTCCTATTGCTAGGACGCTCTGTAGATCAGAATCTGATACCTGCATGTGAGAAAGTACTGCATTTTTTAGCAGGTAACAATATGGCCTCACTGAGAAGCAACTACTTTGTATCTGAAGGTCTTCTCTCCTCTGATCTCCAAGCAAACTCCTTAAAAATTTCTATAATTTGAAAAAGACACTATGAAGGCCCAGCTGAGTCTTGAAATTAAAATATTTACAATTGATACTTTAAAAAACTCCCTTTGGAAAAGTTACTGATAGACACTTTTTTTTATTACCTATGTCCCTCTTCCTTGTCGGGAGGCATATAAGACATATTGTGTACTAGGCCATACACCAGGATACATTCTTGTTGAGCCTAGGTAGGGAGTGATTCATTAAACTACTGATGTTCTTAGTCAGTAACCTGACAAATACTTCTATTATCTAGCAGTACAGAAAACTACTAAAACTAACTCAAAAGTGTTAGTTTTAGAAAATAAAATTCTTTAGGTAATTGGGAGTATGAGTTCATGGGCAACCTGGAATTGCATGAAATGAAATGAACTGGTCCAGGGATAACAACCACTCTGTCCCCAACTCACTGGAAATGATCCTAAAATGGAAGCTTTCTACTCTGTGGATATTCTACAGGTCTAAACTCAGAGAGAGACCAACTTTATTTAGGAAAACAAATAAACCAGGAAACCAAGGCAGTATTTTGAAAGGAAGAGGTCTGGTCTGATATTGCCACCAGAAAAACAGGTTAGTTCATTATATTGCTTCAGATTTAGAAAAGGTCAAAGTTCAGATGAAAAGAAAAATATTTAGCCCATTCTCTTTAAACACAGCATGGCATAGTTTAATTAGTGTAACATATAATCACAAATTGCTCAGAGAAAGGAACTAATTCTATCAAAGTCTTTTGTTAGTTTTCTCCACAATGAAAAGCATTTTATTCATTTGGAAGCATTTGAAAAATACATAAGCTACTGATATCCAGAAATGACCACAAAATAACTTTGTTTAAAGAGTTTAAAACAAAATACAACAAAGCATACAAAGACAATATTTATGAAATGCTACCACACAAACACATTCAATTTCCCACAGGTTTCACACAGGATAACTTTTGATATAACATTGGCAGCTGTGAAAATATGATTGGCATTATATCCTGGAAAAGTACCTGACTGATCCTATAGGAAATTTTTTTGGTCTCCTGATTGGAAAATATTTGGATCTGACAGAGAGGTGCTCCTGATTAGCTGACTACAGAAGCACAGTCAAAGCTTTACTCAAAGAAATGCCTAGTCAACATGTTCATCCTTCACTCAGCCTCGGGGCTGCCTGCAAATGTGCAAACGTTCGTAACACGAATAGTGTCTAAAGTCTGCATAGAGAAGGGTTCTTATCCTCTTTATAAGACACTGATTCACATTTTACAAAATAGCTTGGTACATTGTACACATCTGATGCTATTTATTTAGGTAAAATAAACTAGAAGAGAATCTCATAGCTTTCACCAATGAAAAAAGTAAATGTTCTGTTTTATACCTTTTAATTTTTGTTTTATTTTTAAGGTAGGAGATTTCAAGTCTAGTTTTATTATCTAAACAGAGATCTATATTATCTCTGGGGACTGAAATCTATTGTTAACAGACTAAGGATGGAAAATTTAATACCACTAGCCACTAAGATACAACCACATTTCAGATTGTTTCAGATACTTTTTTGGGGAAGGGGGTGGTGGGTGATTGGAAGGGTTGGGAAGGGGAGAAGACCTTAATTCCTAGAAGAGACAAAAAGTACCGGAGACTTTTTTCAGTTTTCAAACTACACATCAAAATCTTTCCAGGGTGAAACCTGAATCTCCACAAGCAAAAGAATTATGCTACAAATAAAGCTCAATGACAGATAAGCAGAAACATAAAATGATAAGCCAACAAAGCACACAAACTTCCACAAGAAGTCATCTCCATGCAACAGCCATAGTGCTAGAGCCTAGGAAGTCACTTACTTTTCTCCGAGTGTCACCCGGAGGCTGCTCTGGAGTAGAGAAATTGATTGTTGGCATTTTGTTTTTTGTTTTTTTAGCAGAAGACACACCCACATTTAGAACAGCAATTATTGCACTTAGGGCTACATTTATTAATAGAAACCACTTAAGAGTCATTGCAGCAAAAGTGCCTGCAGGGCTACATATAAACACACACACATGGCAATCCACAGTAAAAATACTGCAGAGGTAGAGGTTTTAAACATGAACCTATGGCTCTTCAAAACTTGGAAAGGCTACCGCTCTACAGGTATTCTTTACTGAATATAACTCAATTGCTACAATTTTCATCATTTACATTTACTTTTACTTTTAATCATCACACAGTATTATTGAATAGGCTGGTTTCAGAGTCTTATACTTTGTAAACAAAAAATTCATTATCAAGTTATAGAAGTGGTTGGCCATTTCCCAGTGACTGCAGGGACTAGAAAACAGATTTTTTATTTTAAAGCGGCAAAAAGCTTTTAATACAGCAACACATGTATGAGGGACCATTACCCAACCTGATTCTCCAAAGTCAAATATATTCTATTCTGAATGCAAACAAAGCAAAGGCATTTTGGCACTCTGCTACACCTAGTGAAAATGAACACAGCAAAGGACAACTGAAATAACTTTCTGCTCTTAAATCAGACAAATTCTGCATATGTCTTTGATTTTCGCCATTCCGTAAAAGAGATAAAAATCATCAAACTGGGCCAGGCGTGGTGGCTCACACCTGTAATCCTAGCACTCTGGGAGGCCGAGGCGGGCGGATCGCTGAAGGTCAGGAGTTCGAAACCAGCCTGAGCAAGAGCGAGACCCCGTCTGTACTAAGAATAGAAACAAATTAAGCGGCCAACTTAAAAAAATAAATAG
>CAUYRT010026810.1:0-10626 GCA_963574885.1 Lepilemur ruficaudatus
TGCACTGATTTGCAGTCCCACCAGCAGTGTAAGAGTGTTCAATCATACGTTGTCTAGGAATCTTTTTCTTTGTTACTTTGAGTACCAATACATATTTTCCCTTCCTCATATCTGGTCTGTAAGCTCCTAGAGGCCTTTGTGTATTCTGACTAAAGATTTGGTAAATGCTCATAAACAAATTAATCTTCATTTATGAATAATCATGGTGCATGATGCCCAAAGAATGATTTACTTCAAATAGTACAGTAATTAAAAAAAATAGATATCGCACACAATTTGATCATAACACAAATAATTCACAATGGCAATTTTAGATAATCATTTACAATTAAACTTTAGGGTCTCTTGTGTAATTGAGAAAAGGCTATAAAGGGTTAGAGTGTGTGGAGAATCAGTAGTTTAGAAAAAGGGTTAAGAGTCATTTATGTTCTCAGAGGTAGATTTACCCTTTAATATAATACTAGATATACTTGCTAACATGTCTACACTCCAGTGATGGTCACTGTGTGTGGTATGAAGTCATATTAGATGATGAGGAAATAAACTCTTTCTTTTCCTCCCTCTTACCTCCCACTCTCAACCACAAATATAAATGACTGTTTATTATTACCATTTAGTTCTGAGAAAAAGATTTCTCCATAGCACACTGCCTGCATCCATGCCTATTTCCTCTTTGCCACCTATTTTGATTCTGTTTTGCCCAATCCTAATCCCTTCCTATTTCTTCTCTAGCCTCTATTTACTATATTGTCTTTTGAAAATTACCGCTAATTAGTACTGATTAGCCACCTACTGTAACAAGCATTGTCTCTGACACTTGGGTCTATAGTATTAAAAAGGTAATGACAAAAACCTAGTAAGTGACAAAAATGGACACAGATGACTAAAATTTAAGTATGAAAAACTAATAACCACCCTATATCCATTAGGAAAGCTGCTATTGAAAAAATAGAAAATAACAAGTGTTGGTGAAGATGTGGAGAAATTGGAACCCTTGCACACGGATGGTGAAAATGTAAAATAGTGCAGCTGCTATGGAAAACAATATGTTGGGCTCCTCCAAAAGTTAAAAATAGTATTACCATATGATCCAGCAATTCCACTTTTGGATATGTACTCAAAAGAATTAAAAGCAGGAACTAGAAGAGATATTTGTACACCCTTGTTCATAGGAGCATTATTCACAATAGCCAAAAGGTGGAAGTAACCCAAGTGTCCAACCCAAGTGACAGATGAATGGATAAACAAATTGTAGTATATACATACCATAGACTATTATTCATCCTTAAAAAGGAAGGAAATTCTGACACATGCTACAACATGGATGAACCTTGAGGACATTATGTAAAGTAAAATAAGTCACAAAAGGACAAATACTACATGATTCAACTTGTATGATGTGATGGTTCATTTTTTGTGTCAAATTGGGCCACGAAGCACCCAGATATTTGGTCAAACATTACTCTGGGTGTGTATAATTACGTATTATATAATATAACGAACATTTGAACAATAGACTGAATGGAGCAGATTGCTCTCCCCAGTGTCAGTGGCCCTCATCTATTCAACTGAAGGCCTGACTAGAACAAAAAGGCTGGTCCTTGCTGGAGTAAGAGGGAGCTCCTCCTGCTTGACTGCTTGAGCTGGAACACCATCTTTTACTGCCTTCAGCTTCAAGCTGAAACATTGGCTTTTCTTGCTTTTAGAGTCTGCCGGCTTTCAGACTGGAACTTACCCCATTGGCTCTCTTGAGTCTCCAGCTCGTCAACTGCAAATCTTAGAACCTCTCAGCCTCTATAATTGTATGAGCCAATACTTTATAATAAATTATTCTCTTTCTCTGTCTCTCTCTCTGTCTCTCTCTCTCTCAAAGCACTTTCTATTCGTTCTGTTTCTTTGGAAAACCCTGGCTAAGACATATAAGTTACCTACAGTAATCAAATTTGTAGAGACAAAAATGTAGAATGGTGGTTGGCAGGGACTGGGAGTGAGGGGGATGGGGAATTATTATTTAATGGGTACAGAGTTTCTGTTTTGTAAGACGGAAAGAGTTCTGTGGATGGATGGTTGTGATGGTAACATAACATTGTGCAAGTACTTAATGCCACTAAAGTATACACTGAAAAATGGTTAAGGAAGTAAATTTTATATGTATTATACACATTTTTTTATTTTTATAGATTTAGGGGGTGCAAGTGCAGTTTTGTTAAGTGCATATAGTGCATAGTGGTGAAGTCTGGGCTTTTAGTGTAACCATCACCCAAATAGTGTACATTGTATTGTAATAATTTTTAAATAAATTTTAAAAATTAAAAATAACTAATGGTCTTATCTTAAATATACCAAGTTAGTTGTGATGACAATCAAATGTAACAGTGTAACTGTCTTTGTATTATTCACCAACCTCATTATCCACAGTTTGTCTAATATCATGGAGTCTGGTACTAGTGAACGTAATGGCAGTCACCAACAACTTTTGCTAATTTCTTGAGACCCATTAGGAATGTTGAAAAAAGGCTGGGCGCAGTGGCTCACACCTGTAATCCTGGCATTTTGGGAGGCTGAGTTGGGAGGAGTGCTTTAGACTAGGAGTTGGAGACCAAACCTGAACAACATGGCAAGACCCTGTCTCTACAGAAACTAAAAAACAAAAATTAGCCAGCCATGGTGGCACACACCTGTAGTTCCAGCTACTCCAGAGGCTGAGGCAGGAGAATCACTTGAGCCCAGGAGTTTGAGGTTGCAGTGAGCTATGATTGCATCACTGCACTCTAGCTCAGAGGACAGAGTGAGACCCTGTCTCAAAAAAAAAAAAAAAAGCACCAATAATTTCAGTAAAAAATTAGTAGAAAGAGTCCTTGCACCCATGGCCACCCCTGATAAAGCTTTCTGATTGGTGCTGGGTGAAGCACTATGAGTCCAAGTTGTATGTCCAACCTGTGTCCTGTGTGCCTGGTGAGTGGGGTTAGTTGATTGACAGCCTTGGCAGGTCTGGGAGATGCACGTGTAACATTCCATTAGAAGAAGCAAAAGGAGAGGGCCAGCAGGCAAATATAACAGAATCACAGAGAGAAAAACCTAGAAATTATTCCTTTGGAGGAAAAGGGATAGAATACCTATGTACCCTTTTATATACCTCTTCATATATAATGGAAGATACTTATCACACTTATCACAGTAATCAAGACTTCTGGACTCACTCTCCTCAAATACTGTATTTACATTTAATACCCACTTAAAATCCTTTAAATTATTGAGTTGCCTAATTTCTGCAGATTGCTCATTCACATTGATAAGATTTCCTGAATATCTACTGTGTGCCAGATATTTTGCTAAACAATTTATATATATTATTGAAGCCTCACAACACTTTATTAAGTATTTATTATATCTGTTTTACAGATGAAGATATTGAGGTGCAGAAAGGAAAATTTGCCCAATGTCACAGAACTGAAGTGATGAAGTATGCCTAGAGCCCAGATATGCCTGGTTCCAAAGCTGATCATCTTACTACTTCGTATTTCTTCTTTAGCTAAATCTACTTGCTCACAAGGATTTGAGCTGCCAAAGTGTGATGGAGGGAAAAAGCAATGTTAAGTTTTGACAACTTATTTAAAAAGTGTTAATATGGAGAGAGCACTTAAAATCAGTTAGAAAAATATTTCCGAAAATACATAAAGGAAAGTTAGACAAATAATAATAATAAAAATACAAGTTACGAGCTGGTCCAAGTGCAGTGGTGTTTACAACTAATTGATCACAACCAGTTACAGATTTCTTTGTTCCTTCTCCACTCCCACTGCTTCACTAAGCTCCTACTGCTTGACTAAAAATACAAATTACTTTATGAAAAAATTGTTTATCCTCACTGGTAATCAAAGGGATAAAAACAAAAGATGTCAGTTTTGGAGTATCAAATGAACAATGATTTTTCTTTTATTTGCTTTTTTCTCTTTCCTTCCCTCCCTTCTTCCTTCCCTCCCTTCCTTCCTTCCTTCCTTCCTTCTTCCTTCCTTCCTTCCTTCTTCCTTCCTTCCTTCCTTCCTTCCTTCCTCCTTCCTTCCTTCCTTCCTTCCTTCCTTCCTTCCTTCCTTCCTTCCTTCCTTCCTTCCTTCCTTCCTTCCCTTGTGATACCCTGTTGTAGGTAAGGCATTAAGGAAGCAGAGACTCTTATACAAACTTGTGGGAGTAAATATTGGCCCAATCCCTTTATTTTCTCCAAATTTAGTTTTTTTAAGATTGTTATGAGAAAACCATCCTCTGAACGCACCTTCCCATTGACTAATTTCCCACAACTGTTTTCAACTCTTTTAGCTGATTCTTGATATTTATCTCAATATCTCACATAACATGCTTATATTGCAACTTTGTGAGTTTTTCATCTTCAGGCATTATTCTCTATTGATTTTTCATTTTGGAAGATGGATATTTAGCTCTAATTTCCTTGCCCTCACCAGTCACTCTTTTCCTATTTTGCCAATATGTTTATGGCATAACTTTGGCTAGCTTAATATTCAACATTTACATTATTATTACTATGTAAATGCCAGTTACAGTTAAGCCACATAGTATACTACACTTTCCCTTTCCTGCATATTTTTCTTTTAAATTAATCTTTTATTTTGTGTTTCATGTAATTGTCATTAACTCAATACAGTCACACCCATGAGGTGGTGTTTTCTATTTTCTTCATAATGCCTAGTGAGTCTGATCCTGAAGAAGTCTCTTTGACCCCTCAGACATGATCCCATGGAGACTGGTGGCCTTCTGGCCTGCCACATGTCTGTCTCCTTTGGATTTTTCTTCACTATCATTCACGGATTCCCTTTTCCTCTCTGTGAGATCTCTATTTTCCAAGGCTCCCTATCTTCTGCCTTCTTGGCTTATTTCTTTTTTTCCTGAGAAATGTGGGAAATAGATTATTTTTGAAACTTTGCATGTCTGAAAAAGTGTCTTTTCTACTCTCACTCTTAATGAGTAGTTTGGCTGGGAATATAATTCTTGTAAATGATTTTCTCTTTTTTTTTTAGAGATGGGATCTTGCTGGCCTTGAACTCCTGGCCTCAAGCAATCCTCCCACCTTGGCCGTAACAGAGAAAATGGCCTGGAAAAGGGTAAAAATGTTTTCTGTCTCTTCAAAACCCCCTCACCTTTTTTGAGAATTAAAACCTACATCCCTGCCTCAGGTCAGTGGTCAGGACGCGCAGGAGAGTGTCCTTTATTCTTTGTGACACTGGAGATGACTCCAGGGAATTGCCCAGGTGAAGGTTACAAGATTGTTTTAGCCAAAGATGGGATTATGGGATTAATCAGAACCTTTAAAAGTGCTATACTTCTACCCAGAGGCAGGATGTTGGTACTTTGAGACAGGAGTCTGTCAATCTCCTCATTTGCAGGCAAATTAATAAACTCCTGTTTCCTTCTCCTCAAACCACTTGTCCTTGTTCTTCTGATGTGGCCTCAGGGACAAGTGCTGAATTTTTGGTAACAGGCCTCTCAAAGTGCTAGGATTAAAGGCATGAGTCACTGCACCAGGCCTAGAAATAATTTTCTTTCAGAATCTTAAAGGCATTACTTCATTGTCTTCTGGTTTCTGCTATTGCTATAGCAAGGGCAAATTTCTCCCTGGAGGCAACTGTAATGTATAGCAAATATACTTCTTGCTGTAATGTACCCAGAAATAAATAAATCTGTAGGAAAAGGTGCCATTTATGCATTCAAAATTCAATAAATTTAAATATTCTAACAGTGTAAGAGTAAAATAAAAAATTATATTATTGGCATATTTATTAAAAGCCCTTAAAAAAGCACCTGGGGTTATATTATCTTCTTTTCTTCCCCATTTGTTGGTTATGATTTCGAAACTCCAATTCCATTCTGATTCTTCATTATTTATAGGAAGGAATGGGGTACCTACCTTCTTTCAGTTGAACATAGTGTGAATGTATTTTCCATCAAAATGATATTAATGTGGTAGGTAAAAAATATTCCTCCCAGATACTGGAAAAAGTTTGACAGTCAATACCTGCTTTTGGTAGTATATGAATTTTAAAAAGTATGTGATTAGATATTTTAGTGAGACTTTGAGAGAAGTTTTAATGAGGTTGTAATGGACCAAACACCTTTGGTTCATCTTTAAAAACATTGCTAAGGTCCATTCTTACCTATGCAGCCTCACTGCCACCAGAAGGGGTTCAGCATTTCAAGCAGAGACTAATTTTACTTCCACATAACTAGCACCTGATGCTTTCTGTCTTCCTAACTCAAGTCATAGTACATGTTACCACCTAAAGTGTAATGATCAAAATGTCCAGTGGCTGCCAAATATGTTTCTAAAATAAAGTCCAACTTCTTCACCCAGCCATTCAACATTCTTCACTCTATAATCTTTTCCTCCCCCTCTGACAGCATCTACTATCTCTCAAAGATTACCCACCTCACCTGGCTGGTCTCACTGCTCCTATAAATTAACTATGCTTGTCAGGACTCCAAGCCTGTACTCATCCTCTATATTCCTCTTCCCTGTTTATCTGAATGCAAACTATCACTCAAAGTAAAGCTCAAGTGCTTTTCTCTGGCTCACTCAAAGTAAAGCTCAAGCCTTTTCTCTGGCTCAAATTTTTCTTCCACATTGTAGATTTGTCATTCTAAAAACTCTTCACCGTTTTTCCATTTCCTGGAGGCTAATGTGCAAACTCCTTTTGGCATATACTATGGCCCCAATTTCTCTTTCTGGTCTTATCCCTACAAACCATTTTACGTACTCGATCTCTAGACACGCTGAATCACTCTCTGATTCTTAATCGTGCCAGGTACTTTCAGCTCTGTCTGTGTATGTGATCTTCCTTCTGCCAGATTTGACTTGCCCTTTTCTCAGCCTAACAAATTCCTGCATATCCTTCAAGAACCATTTCAAACATTACCATCTCTGTGAAAGCTCACTGACCTCTCCCAGGTGTAGCATTCCACCCCAGAGTACCTTGAGCCAAAATCTACACGTGTCACACTGTATTGTAATTCCTTATTTGTGTGTTTGTCTTCTATACTTGATGTGTGCCCATTGCATCACAGTACCTAACAGAGTACTAGTTATACAGCAGTTGCTCAATCAATGTTCTAACCTGTATTGATCTCCCTATTATTAACTCCAAAAGCTCTTAGTGCTTATATCAGTCATTTTGCTAAATTGCCTCAGATTGTTCTCCTATTCTTTCAGGTGTGTACTGAGTTTCCCCATGGGATTAAAGGGAGATGTACTAATGTATTTAATTCTTCCAGCCTCAGTTTCTTTATCTGTAAAATGGCAGATAATAATAGTACCTCAATCAAAGCATTGTTGTGTGAAATGTGATAAATCATTAAAGTGTTTAGCACAATGCCTGGCACATAGTATGTGTTCAGAGTGGGAAAAGTATTTTATAAGCTTACATCATGAATTTATGTCATTTCTCCCAGCAGTCTCATAGGGTTGCTGTGAGGATTAAGTGAGACGATACAGATGAAACCATGTTGTAATGCATTATGCAAATATTTGTTACCTTTATTTTCACTATCTCCCCAACTAGGCTAGAAGCCTGTTTCAGCCTTCATTCCTCAAGTCCAAGCCCTTCAGCGAGATGTACAAAGCCTTCCTCACCTAGCCTTGTTTCTCTTTTACAGACTCCTTCCTCTCTGTCACTTTCTTCTCAGAACCTGTCACAGGGCCATGCACCTCATAGGTGTTCAATATGTATTTAAAGACAGTGGCAGCTCTAGAATTAGCAAGGCCTTTAGCTGAAAGTGAGGCCTTCTGCATTCTTTGATGTTTGTTTTGTGTAACTTGATTCAAACTTTTTGCCTTTGTCAATTCACTTCTGACATTTTGAGGATGAGTCTAATTATATTAGGCTTAGTTTGCTTTGTGGTACAACCGCTTCTGCTTTTGGAATGTATGAAAGGAGGCAGCCTTAGCCAGTGTCCTACTTTTCTCTTACTAAAGACATAAATTATGTTTATATAACTCTTGTATTACAGTATGACCGAAAAAGTGCTTGATTTGGGTCGTTTCTGATGTTGAGCAATTTCTATATATCGTTAAGATGTGAATTTTCCACTTAGAATTTAAGAAGTGGCAATAAAACATAGAAACAAAGAAACAACCACCACAAAAAAGACAAAGGGTAAGCCTTTCAAACGCACTATGGAAACACTGGTGTGGTTACAATGAATCATGATAGGTGAAAGTTCCCATAATCTCGTGCACATTTTCTGAATTTCCGAAAAGGATTTGAAGCAGCGTTCACGGAAAACGCACTATAACAAAACTGGGCCATTAACTAAGAAAAGATTTAGCGCAAGTATCTGAAGAGCCACACCGACAAATGTGACTAAAACCCTTCGGCATTCCCTGAACTGAGAGTTCATGCGACTATAGAGGAACGAACGACGCAGGCCTGGTGAGTCGGGGTGGACAGGCACAGGGGTGGCGAGGCGAGTGGGGCCAAGAGCTGCAGCCCAGCAGGCCCGGGCCTGCTTTCTGGGCTGGGCGCACTGCAGGCTCCTTCTGATGCAGGGCGTGTCCCAGTGAAGGGAGGAAAGCCCCCTGAACGCGTCCAGTGGGTTCTTGGCTTTGAGCTGGAAAGAATTTGACAGTAAGCCAACCAGCGACAGAAAGTTTGTTGGGAGATAGACAATAGATCCTACTCCACAGAGTAGGGGTCCTTTCCTGAGCAGGAAGGGGACCCTTTATGCGGCATTGGTAACGTTTTTAAATGTTCAAAAACACTGTTAGTGACCAGCATTGTCTTGAGGGTAGGCCATACGAGATAATCATGAACTATTGTCACAGAAAGGAAAGCGCAGTTTGTGAGGCATCGGCTTAGTAACGTATCCATCCTCGAGGGGTCCTGCGCTGGCGACTTCCTTGTTCAGGGTGGCCAGGCTCTGGAATGGGTCAAAATGGCAGCACTCGGGCTCTCTCGACCTTCCTTCTCTGCCGTATCCCCAGGTTACTTGCCCCGCGGAGACCGGGCCAAGACTGCGGAGCCGGCCGCGCCGGGGGAAGGAGTTTCCGGCGGACTCGGCTCAGTGCCGCTTCCTGTCCTCCTAACCCCGCCGCCCCACGCTGCCCGCCCGGGACGCAGCTCCACCCGACCCCCGAGCCGTCCCTGCGGTGCCCCCGGCCCCATGCAATCCCGGCTCCTTCTCCTCCGGGCATCCGGCGGCCACGGCGGCGCGGCCTCCCGGCGAGTGAGGCTGCTCCTGCGGCAGGTGCTGCCGGGCAGCGACAGGCAGCGGCCGGAGGTTAGACTGCTGCACGCCGGGGCAGGGGCCGACACAGGTAACCTGGGGCGCCCCCGCTGTCCCCGCCGCCCCTGCGCTCGCGGCAGGGGCCCCACGCGCCGCCGCCTATCCTTCCTGCTGCTCCGCTGTACATGGAAGGATCGTTTGCTCCACGGGCAGCCGAAAGATCGAGGTTCTAGCCCCGACCTAGCTGCTGACTGCTGTGTAACATGGGGCAAGGCGCTTGCAGTCTCTGAGCCTCATTCTGTCACCCAAGGCGTCTGGACTAATGTTTCTGATGGCCCGGAATAGTGATTTTTCTTTCCGCCGCTGCTGCTTTTACCCCCAGAAAGAATTCTGACTTGGCTTATAGTACACGCAGAGGTTAATGCCGTAGCCCGTAGGAGCTATTGAAAGCCGGACTTGACTTTGCTCTCTGAGTCCCAAGGGCTTGGAAGCCGGTCTCTGCTTTTCAGCCAGGGCTTGTGGCGGCTTAGAAATGTACATTCTGGTTAAAGAACCCCATAGTTCACGGTGTTTAAAATGTATCCATGAGGCTTTTGAAGTTTTACAGTTTTCCTTTCTCAAAAGTTTCAGATATTCTTAGAGCTGAAAGTTACACCTTAATTTAGTTAAAACCCTTGACTCTGCAATTGACATAATCGAGACCCAGAAGGGAAAAGTGACTTGCTGGAGATCACACAACTAGGGAGTACACTAAAGTCACATGCTCTGATTTCTAAGCTTGGTGTTTTTTGGCTCTACCTGAGCTTGTTTTAGGAATTCTTTTTGTTGTGTGTTGAAGTTAGGTGGTAGGAATTGATGTCTGTTGTTGCTTCTCTTGATTGGTGAAGTGATTCTAGGCAAGATTTTGTCAATGTTGTTGCTTAGAATAATGGAGGTTTGCACTATGAAATTGTAGGTTTCATTGTTCCTCTTGCCTTCTTCCCCTTTCCCCCACCAATTTTCTTGCCAAGAAATGAGCGAGTCTATGTCTCATGTATTTAATTCATTCATTGAACAAATGCTCCCCCCCATAGAGTTGCAATGTCAAATTTTGCCTTTTCTCAATTATTGTGACTTCTAGGGTGTTTGTTCATTTTTTTTTTTTTTTTTGAGACAGAGTCTCACTCTGTTGCTCAGGCTAGAGTGCCGTGGTGTCAGCCTAGCTCACAGCAACCTCAAACTCCTGGGCTCAAGCAATCCTTCTGCCTCAGCCTCCCAAGTAGCTGGGACTACAGGCATGCGCCACCATGCCCGCCTAATTTTTTCTATATATTTTTAGTTGGCCAATTAATTTCTTTCTATTTTTAGTAGAGACAGGGTCTCACTCTTGCTCAGGCTGGTTGACTCCTGACCTTGAGC
>CAUYRT010026811.1:0-29803 GCA_963574885.1 Lepilemur ruficaudatus
TATATAATCCTGTTCCCCTAACAAATATGTAACCCTGACAACTAATAATTGAGACCTGTGATTATAAAAACCTATATAAATCCAACCATGTTGCTAAATCATACACAGAGACAATAATCTAGTCACCTAAGTCCCCCACTATAATTATTCCAATCTCTTTATATAAAACTATAAACTATACCTTAATCTCTATATATTCTTTTATTCTCTCTACTTCCTATCAATTTTCTTATCCTCCATGATAACTCCTATCTTAAGGACCTGGCCCCACAGGGAGGAGCAGCTAACCTCCTCATGGGCCTGCCACACCCACGTCCCGCTCTCCCTTCCTCCAAGTTCCCCACACTACAAATAATTACAGCCATCAAGGACTCTTACAAGTTGCTCGAATTTTTTACTGGCACTAAAATCCAAGCTGCTGGCCCAAAGACTTGAAAAGCTACTGAATGAAATTTCTTGAAAGCTCATTATTTTCCATTTCATTCATGATCTTAATGGGAGTACCAACAAGCATTTGGAGAAAAGAATTTGTTTATTTTCTTGTATTTCAAGTCTTAAAGGCACCCTTATCAGATACACTCATTTTCTTAAACATGATTGCAATTTCTTGGCTATTATATTAACACACAGTTTCACTTCCCTGTTTCCACCACTGTAAACTGCTAGCGCATTGAAATCCTATTTCCACACTGCACGCAGTAGCTAGGAGATGCCAGGTGAGAGAGTTTGCAGCTCCACCATTGTCGTCTTGGATTACACCATGAATGCCAGACCATCTGTCAGGGATGTGCTGCCAAGAGTGGCTATTTATCTGGCTTCTCTGTCAATTTAAGAGGACTTAGCAAGTTGGCCAGCTGCCAGCAGCTACAGAACCAACCTTCGGAGAGATGACTGCTGAGGAAATGACTGAAATGGTACAATTTTAATCTCCCTTTTCACTTATCCAATTTCTCCACATCTGTACGTAATGACAGGGGAACCAACTCAACCCTATTTGTGCTACCACACCCAGTCGTGATGATCCTTCCTCTTCCTTTCTGTGATTTTTCTCCCTGTCAAAACCTCACCCATCCAGCTGAAATTACAGCCCCAGGTGAAATCGAAATATCACCTCTACATTTTGTGTTTTTCTTGGCTGTTGGCTTAGCACATTTATTAAGTATCTATCACACATTATGTTGTTATTGGCAGATATCTAATAGATTGTGCATTAGCTCCCTAGTCAGGAATACAAAGGTCTCTGCAGTTCCCTAATCTTCTACCAAGTGTCCAGCCCATAATATCCACTAATTATTGCAAAAAAAAAATTGAAACAAAGAGGCAAATCTCTAACCAAATTCAGCGTTGGTGGAAATGCTCATGAGAAGTAATTATTGAGTTTTCCTATGGGGCCAAATATTGGAGACACAAAAACAAGTTGGACACAGGAAATTAAAGCCCAACACAGGAGTGAGACAGCCGCCATTCCAGTATGACAGATGCATCTGCGATGAGCAGTGGGGACAAACTTCCAAAGAAATGACTTCAGCTAAGCTTCATATATATAATAACAGAATTATCTAATGCTCTGTGTCTTACAGACACAGATAGAAAAAATATACAAGTAAGAGCTTCACAACATGGTCCTATTCCAATTTATTCCAATAGGCAGAGAATGAGTTACAGTTTGTTTGTTGGTTTGTTGTTTGTTTCCACAGGAAACAGCTCCAGTTACAGAATCTGGCTATACGTTTGACAGATAGTTTTTGGCATAAGGAAAAACTTTTGAAGAAAAATGAAAGACCAAAGACATCAGATTTGGTTTTTTATTATCTTGGGAGAACAACTACCCAAGTGTCCCCAAGCACAATTATTTCAAATGAAAACTTGCAGCTTCTCTCTGAGATTAGGTTAATGACTCCGAAGAGGAACATGGGAGAAAGCAGATCGATCAGCAGAGGTCAGGGGTCATGAGAAAATGTAACGGCCATGCAGAGTCAGGTTGGCTCACAGGCCTGGTGCTCAGAGCGATGTCCGTGTTGTAAGCCTTGCCTGTAGTCTGAAGGGCTCCTCAGAGGATGCGGAGGATGTGGACAGTAAGAACATTCACACCATGTGTCTGTAATGGGGAAAGTCCCTTAGAATAGGAGCTCTCATACTTGGCTAATGTTGAAATCTCCCAGGGAGTTTTGAAAAATACCAGTGCATGCATGGGTCCTACCCCAGGGATTTTAATTTTATTGGTCTAAAGTAGAATCTAGGCTTTGGGATTTTTTTTAATCTCCAAAAGCTTGAGAACAGCTGTCATAGAAGACAAGGTGATTCAAGACATAATATCAGGGGACGTTGATCAAAAAAATCTTGAAAGCAGATACAGAATATACCAGAAATCAAGAACCCCAGTATATCAAATAGTATGAAAAATTGAGACACATGAATACACAATTGGTAAAGAGGTATCCATATGAAAGTCATAGAGGACTTTCAAAAGAGAGGGATAAAATACCACACAGATGGCCATGCAGGTAGCAAATGCAGAATGTGTCCAAGACCCCGTGGCCAGTTGAGGACCAGAATGGGACTTACCCAGAAATGTACCAAGATACAGAATAGGACAATTTGAAGAGGCCCTGGTAGAACACTACCCAGAAGTCATACTCAGCCCCTCACTGGTAGTGACACAAGGTCACTTTTTCATCAGATTTAGGAATATAAACAAATTGTATAGTTTTACTAACAAGTATAACCACATATACCCTATCATCTGCCATTAGTGTTATTTAGTATTTCTTAGCTACTTGTTAGCTTGCGAAGTCCTAAGTTAAACAAATTTTTTAAATATATTAAGCCAGATATACTTGAATCTTATTTGGGCCAACTTTCTGAAGGTCACAAAAGCCCAAAGACTACAACATTGGTCATACAAAGATAGGAAATATTATACAAATGTGGGACTTTTTCACACTTTTGGACCACAGGGACAAATGTCACTTCATGTTAAGACATTTTTTTCTCTGTTTCGCCCTAGAGAAATAACTATTTGTTGTAAAAATCTTTATTAATAGCTATGCAGTTTTCACATATACTGAAAGAGAATAATGTTTGTAAAGATGCCCAGTTATGATCAACATGAACTTATGCCTGTAGCTAAGGGAGGTGGAGCTCTATAACTGAGACATGGGCTAGTTTAGGCAGAAAATGCTTAAACATATTTCTTTCAAAAAACAAATGTTTATTACAAAATGACAAAACTTTTATACCTTCTTAAATCATGACATGTAATTTGCTTAGTATCTGTCTCTGAAGCAGAGAAAAATGTATGGCAAGGGCAGACAAGTCGAACCATAGTAGAAACTTATGATTATGTAAAATGATACACGCTCACTCCCAAATTTATTCTATCTAGGAATTTCCAAGATCTAAAAATTCCAAAGATTTTTTTTATTCCTTCAAATATTTTAATGCATTTAATTTAAATCGTCTTTTCCCCCAGATGCTAACTGGTCAACTCTACTTCCAAACATCTGCTTCTCTGCTGAGAAGCACTACCTGGATTTCAGGACTGCATGAATTCAAGAACTGGATGTTAATTAGTGTCTATTCTCTTTCATGCGATGTTTCATGAGAGAAAGAGTAATGAAGTCTCATGTTAAGAGAAAAAATTTAGACAAATTAAATATAGCAGAGTTTATGTGAGTAAAGAACAATTCACTAATCGGGCAGCACCTTAAACCAGCAGAAGTTCAGAGAGTTCTACCCCCAACATAGACAGGCAGTATTTATCGACAGAAAAAGGTAGAGACATCAAGAAACAGTTTGATTGGTTAGAGCTTGGCATTTGCCCCACCGGGACGTGATCTGATCAGTTGGTCATCTGTGATTGGCTGAAGTTTGGTTGCCGTGATTGGCTGAGATGCAGCTACTAGTTACAAGAATATATTTTTAAGTTAGGTTGCAGCTTGTTTACATACTAAGCTAGGTTGTAGCTTGCTAGATATGGAGGGAGCATTATACAAAATTTAAGACTCACAAAGGATTTATTTCAATAAAACTCTCTATCAAAAGAATATTGACATAATTCTCTGGTTTTTCTTTGTGTCCCTTCCCCAACTGATTGTTCAAAACATAGTCACTTGTAGATACGTAAGCACTCAGTTTAAAATATCACTGTTCAAATCGCTGTCCATGAACCAGCAGCATCAGCAACCTTGGAAGTTTGTTAAAAATGCAGAATCTCTGGCCACCCCCGACTGTCTGAATCAGAAACAGCTTTAACAAGATCCCTAGTGATTTGCATGTAGGTTAAAATTGACAGTTATGGCTCCAATAACTTGTCCTTCAGATTTCTTTGGATAGTTCCCATTTGCATTTCACATATTTAAAGTTTTTGTTTTTATTTTTTTAACCTTAATTTCACAAATAGTGATTTTTGGGGAAAAATCATGGTACGCAAAGCAAACAAACAAATGAGTAAATGAGTTTTTAGCTGTTCTATTTCTACGTCTTATCTTCTAGTTATCTCATATTCTTCTAAAGCTTTTACTATAATTCTCATGCAAAATATTTTCCTTTTTACATGTCACTCATTTTTTCTGAGTATCCAGTTTCAGATTCAAAACATGCTTACTGGATACTTTCATCATCATGATAGGCTCTCAGTATTAAAAAAAAAAATACTGGTCTAAAATCTAATTATCTTTTGCCTTCAAGATGTCTTGTTTTTGCTGTTACAAATGCTAAAATAATAATAATAATTACAACAAAAGAGATTCCTGTACAATTTCCATGATTATATTACCTTGAAAAATTAGATCTAAGAAAATATTAAGTATAGCTTCCCTCCGTGAAAGAGGAGTCCAACTTTTTGAAATAGGATCTCATTAGCCCAGTGTGTACTTATGTTACATCTCAACATATTTCTTTGCAATTGTATTTCAAATGCTAAGTTTTAGGTTTATTTAGGGGAGGAGGGCTACCTTGTATTGGCACTATAACAAATATTTAGATTCATCACTCAATTAAAAGTCAGAAGCCCTGTAGATTCTAATGTATATTATTGGGGATTCCAATTTTCCCAATCACTTTTGAAGAAACAATTGGATTTTGGGTCTTCTTAATTACAGCGAAAATTAAATATTTTGCTACTACACAACATTGAGAGCATGTTCATGTCCCTAGGTGAAAGCTTTGTTTGCATTCACATTCTTGCTACTTTTTTTAAATTCCCAATCACTAGGGAAACCTGATACATTTCACAGCTCAGAAGATATTCAACTGTAATGAACATCAGCCTACTCAGCACATTAGGCATTCACTCATGAACTTCAAAGGAGTTATGTTATGTTTGAAGTGAAAGTTGAACGCTACATTATCTCTTTAATTCAAGTTTGAAAATAAATAGAAACAGGAGAATGAGAGAATAGTGTGCAAAAAAAAATCATTTCAATCATAAAAATATTTTATGAGCCTACGGTCTCTGCCGATATAAAAAGCCAGAAATAAAAAAAGTTCAGTTATATTTTAAAAAGTTAAGTTGAAAATTGCCATTGATTGAAAAGAAAAATTAGATGTTCACGTTTTAGCTTTTTCTTAGATGGTGTGACAGTGTTGTGAGGTGGGTGTATTTTGAAAACACACAGTTAAAATGTATTCCTTTTCCTTAGATCAATACTGAGATGACTTCCTTGTCAATAAATGCAACACTGAATCAGATGAGGTCAAATGTAAAGGTTGAGTGGTTTCTGCCTTACGGAGAATGAGGACCGGGACTCTCACCAAGCTTCCCCACAGTGCTTCTGCCTTGCTGCTCCTGGAAGTCACCTGCTCCCCTAGGTCTGCTCCCCCCACAGCCCGCTGCTTTTTATAAACGTGTCCAGTTCCATTTCCTGCAGCCCTCCCCACTTGCCTTCCTCTGTGTAAGCAAGCAAAGCCTAAAAACAGCTCTCGAGACACTGACTCCAGTTCTTTCTTTTACCAGCAAAGGATGCTGGTTCAAAAATGAAAATTTCTGTACAATTAATCAGAATCTCATGACTTGAGGTCTAAGAATACATACCAGAGATGACTTTTATTTTCAATAAATGTTGAGAACCATTGCATCTAATACATAGAGAACGTTGATCCAAGTCTTAGACACCTCTAGCATTTGCCAATGTCCCTATCCAATCTTGTGAAGTGATTGATTTGGACACTGCTTGGGAAAAGATAACTTGGAACTTAATAATAGTAATAAGTATTCTCCTATTTAACTTGAGAGTTACTTACAGTGTTAGAATTTATAGGATGTACCTGCCAAGAGGCTGTGATGAGAAGACTCTGGAATATGTGTTGTTAAACAGATGAAGCTAATTTGGAAGAGAGAGAAACGTTGAAAACTTAGCAGGCCCGATGAGTCTACAAAGCTATTCATGACGTTTCCCTTAACCATCTTACTTGGAAAATAATCTTAACAGCCTTTATCGGTGTCTAGCAAAGTAGAATTTAAAAATGTCTTCTATGATTCAGACAAGTGAATATAAAAGAAAAAAACAAACACACAGAATACCTAAAACACACATAAGCATACGTATACATACACAGAGCACATAAAATACAAGAAAATATATATACACACAAATATATACATATAGTAATACATCATTAAATATATATTTGGTGTTTTATATAAATGTGTATGTAAATGTGTTTTAAAATATCCAAATGAAAATATGTATATCCCTTTAAAAAATTCAGGTTCATAACATACACTGTAACCCCCGAAACACTCTGAAAATACCAGTGATGTGTGGGTAGCTGCAGCTGCAGCCAAGGAGAGTAGACAGGAGGCATGACAGAGAGCGCTGTTTGCACTGGACACACGCTCACAGGACACGCCCAGACTGCATGAGAAAGAGGTAAAAAGCTATGGGTCAAAAAAAAGGGATGTTCTTAAAAACAAATTCAGCAATTTCAGAGCTCCAATGTCTGCAGAATAAAATAGTAATTACATTTCTCTGTCAATTAGAGCAAAACAATTAGCAACAGCAAAAAGATGAAGAGTCAAAAGGATACAGCAATATAGGCTATTTTAATCTGGCAAGTCAAAGGCACAGCTACAGTTTCCCTCTTAAAAAGGAAAGGAGGGGAAGAGAAATCTGACTTAACTGGAACTAAGCAGTGCTTAACACCATTGAAGTGAA
Organism: Lepilemur ruficaudatus; assembly: GCA_963574885.1. Classification (NCBI taxonomy): domain Eukaryota; kingdom Metazoa; phylum Chordata; class Mammalia; order Primates; family Lepilemuridae; genus Lepilemur; species Lepilemur ruficaudatus. Next base: position 7,158 of record CAUYRT010026811.1, read on the forward strand.
GACAGAAACATGTTTCATTAGAGAAATATGGTTACTTATCCTTGTTCCATTAGGTATTTTTTTTCTAAAAATGTACAAAAGTTAAATATTTGTGATTGAACATCCGTATCCAAACTTTATTTAACAAAAAACCCAACTGACTTGATAATAGGAAACTTTGTGTCTATCCAAAAGCCACCCCTGGGGGCTCTCACCAAGGAGGCCAAATGTAGAATGATCCGAGTAACAAAGTAAATCATCATAGTACTGGATTATAACTCATGAATAAAACAAATATGTGGATGTCCATACTAACACACATAAATAATTGAATACCTAATTAAATGGTGAAGAGGGGCAGCATTTCCTTATAGAAAATTAAAATTAATAAATTTGGAAGGAATGAGGGAAATACAAAATCACTCTTACAGATGCAACATAATAATTGTTGTTGGTAAGATCCATGGATGGATGTTAAAATCACTGGGTGAAATTTTGAGAAAAAACAGGCTATCAGTGTAGGCTCCAAGTAACTTTACAAAGGAGAAATCTGCGACACACCACATTAACCAAGAGTTGAAGGACCCTATTATGAGCAATAGGACACACTGACATCGATACCCCATGGTATTATACTTTGAGAAGGATACAACATCACTGCTGTGATATTCTTGCCAAAAAATGCGTAGGCTTGATTTAGTCATGAGAAAACACCAAGCAAACCAAAATTACATGATATGATCAGTTATTTAAAAAAAATCTGAAGTGTCAAGGTCATGGAAGTGGAAGAAAGACTAAGGAAGTGTGACAAATTGAAGGATATTAAAGATACACAGGGACTAAATGCAATCAGGGACACTGAACTGCATTCTGGAACACGACTGGAGGACTTTGTAGGTTCGTAACTGTTGTTAATTTTCTGGTTTTCATAATTGAACTATAATTATGTAAGTTGTTAACACTGGGGAAGCTGGGTGCAGAGTAAATGTGGGTTCTCCGTATTGGTTTATAACTTTTCTATAAATCTAAAATTATTTTAAATAAAAAGATTTTTAAAAAGATACAGAGGTTCTCACGTGGACCCATTCTTTCTTGCGCTATTTGCAAATTAAACCTAAAACATTACAGAGGTATTTTATTTCCCTCCTGGTACACATTTGAGTTTATTCTTCTGAAAGTTGCTACTGGTGTGTGAATGGAAACATCCTCCCATGCAAACTGCCAGGTCTGTTGGTGAGTGACAGTCCAGCCCAATTACTAATAAAATGCATTTACTGTTAACATATATGTAGTTACACTTTTTAGACATTACAATAAGTAAAAGAAAATCACTGATGGATATAGTACACAAAATGAACTGTTAATTGCCCCTAAGTATTACTGTGGGAAAATTGGTTTTGCACATGGGTAACAATTTTAGCACTCATATATATAACATGACTCATTTAAAACACATTTAGTGCCCCAAAAATAAAATTTAGTAAATTTAAGGCATTGAGTAATTGGTTTTTATTAAGGGTTTCTTAATTAGATACTTGCTAAATAGGTTTATTAGTGGTTACAAAATGAATCCATAATGCGACTTGCAGAAATGTAGAATTTACCATGTAATGGGCACTCTCTTCATGGTTATTACTGTAAGAGGAGCTGGGCATGTGATGGATAGGCTATATTTTGCTTAATGTTTGCTCTGAGGTATTTTATTGTTCTAAATAGGTAGTAAATGTCCATTTCAAAAGAAAAACAACAGTCAGCAAGCTGCATAACAAATAACTGAAAGGCTATCTATGTTTCTACCAGTTTTAATCAAGTAAGTGAAAACAGTCATGCTCAATCATCCTACATGGGAAAGTCACTTTCAAATGGAGCCATGCTGACTCCTATGTAAGCCACGGTGGGGGAGCTGCATTGCAGGTGCTCAGAGCCAATGCATGGAAGCAAATTTCAGCCTTCAGTCCAGTAAGAGTGCTTCTCTCTCTCTCTCTCCCTCTCTCTCTCACTCTAGCATCCATCCTAGTTTATTTCAAGTCAATTAACTTTCAAATCAAAAATAACTATATCAGGAAATATAATACACCCAACAAATCATCTAAGGCCATTGCAATATTGAAAACTCACATTCTTTTTTCCTATTTGAATACACTGCCTAATAAATGCTCAGACTGTTTCCTTTTTCTTTTAAATTAATCCAAGTGCTTGTAAAAGTGCTTGTAATTGTGACCACACTGTGTGTATACCTTACATGGACTCAAAAGAAAAAGATTTTGCATCAAATAACTGTTAAGCAAGAATTAAGCTAGCTTTTAATCTTACATCAGTGGCATGAATAAAAGTGGACAGACAAAAGTAAATTCATGATTATGGCAGCACTCTTTTATAAAATATAGAAAAGTGGGCCAAAGGCTAACACATTGGATTAAGAGCAGATAAGAGATACAATGATTGGACAATATAAGGACTGTAACTGAAGAACAAAGTTTTCCTTTGCCTTTTGTACACATTTGCCTTTTGTTTGCTTGTTTGTAACAGAGGTAAAAGAAGGTTGATATTAGTTATGGTATTATATTACACAAGACACTATTTTTAAATTTTTTATTTTTAACTGTTATCATAGTTGCATATGATACACATGATACTTGATATAGGTATACAGTGTGTAATAATAAAATCAAGGTAATTGGCATATCCATCTCTCCAAGGATTTATCATGTCTTTGTGTTAGGAACATTCCAATTCCACTGTTTTTGTTATCTACAGGACACTTTGATTAAAGAAGCTTTATTGAGATATTTGTTGACAAATACAGTAGTGTGGGGGAGGGGCTAATCAGTTCTGGTAATAATAGAAGTCGCACTTAAATGTTACTAACGGTCTTCAAGTTCTGAAGATGAAGATAACCTATTCTTCGTCTCTGCAGCAGCCTTTCTCCATCATGAGGCGGGCCGCCAAAAATTTACCCTTCAATTATACGTGTACAGAAAACAACTCATTTCTAGTCATTATTTGTTTGATCAATATTTATTCAGTTAACTCTATTGGGTGATATTAAACGTCGGAGCCTGTGCTTGATGAGGGGGATTGACGGTAGAACACAAAAGGACCTGACCGCAGGGGAGTTCAGTCATGCTCATGCTACAGAATCGTACCTTCATCTGAAAAGTAAGGAGAAAGTGCTAACGAGGGAAAGTGTGGGGGAGATGACATCAAGAGAGGCTTGGTGAGTACAGAGTGGCCATGAGGTCGGGACATTGACAGTCTTAATAGGAGAGGCTAATTAGGAGGCCACTTCAGTGGACCATTCAAGAGATGACACTCTTAAATGGAGTTCTTTTGGGAAAGAGATAAGGAGATAGATTTATAATACACTTAAGGGATAAACAGACAGATCTTGGAGATGAATCTGATAGGAAGTGTGATGGAGGTTGACTCCTGGCTTGATTTCAGCTTTTGACAGCTAAGTGGATGGCACTGCTTTTCCACGAAATGCAAAACACTGGAAGAGGCCAGCAGCAGAGAGTTGAGGAAAGATGCCTTGCTGGAACAAGGCTTAGAGCGTGAAAAATAAGGTTGATATTCCTGTCAACCCAGTGGTGGGTCCGTAGAATATAAAAGAGAGGATGTATCAAAGCCTTCCAGGTGGCACTCTGCATAGATGGATATTTTATACTCTAGGAAATGCTCTGCCAAACATTTTAATTTTTCTGGTAATGACTTGGGAGCTAGACCCTATCCTATGTCTGGGTAAATGTTTCCACTAAAGAATATGATTGTCATTCACTGTAGGGCAGGAAGAAATAAGGTTTTGGTAAGAAAATGCCTTTCCCATTGGACTGTGGCCTTTATGTTTGGGGGAGGGTGACAATTGTCCCACTTTGGGTGGGAGGACAGCAGTACAGAAGACTAAATAGGAGAAACCATGGGAATGGCACGATTGATGGACTCCAGGGACTGTGATAGCTGCTATCCAATTGAAGTCAGTTTTTCTGCATTATAATTATTTTCTATTATTTCCAAGACTCCTACAATTTTTGTCTGAAAACAATTGTGTTGTCCTCACTGTATTCAGTGAATTAAGGGGAAGACCTGAGCTTTAGCCAAAAGAAACTGCTCATGAAAACACAGAGGTAACCTTAGCTTAAACTAAACTTGAGTTTGGTCACTAAGTAATAGTCTAACGTGGCCAGTTGGCTGAAATAACTTATAAAGACCATGATATTAAATGGATTTGTTGAATATGACATCATTCCTTTAGAGCTTCCAGAAGAGTTTGGGGAGAGGAGATACCTACTTAGAAGATCTCACTTCTATCATCCTGAGCTAGGAGTTCAAACAGTATTTGGGTATTAAGGGAATGGATGGTAGTTCAAAGCTGTATGAATTAGGCTGAAGTTTGCCTCGGTTTCAGTGGACTGCCTGGGAATCAGCAGAACATTCTATACTTCTCCCCAGACCCACTCCTTCAATGGAAAAGCATTGACATGGCAGAAAATAGCTGCACGTGTGTAACTACAATATGTTTTGGCAAATCAGTGGCAATTTTTTTGTACAATATTATTAACATCACAAAAATATTTTCCTTCAAATTAGAGATTTCAATAATACTAACTCTATGTTTATATTAGGTTTTATAGCTTAACTTCTGTACCTAAGCTTCAATTTCCTGCTAGAAGCCAATAGAAAAATAGAAATTGCTACAAAGAAATGTTTGGAGGCATTTCATCACTGTATCAATTTCATACATCACGAAATTTCAACTATGATAAGGTCAAATGGTACTAAATTTCCACTAAGAACATCATCAGGGAAAATGGAGATTTTCTTTCTCTTATATTGATATAAATCATAGGTAGAAAAAGGATATGTGGACAGAAAATGGAACATCCTTTGAAAACTATCATCAACATTATCACCAATAGTTCTTAATATAAGGATTCTGCCTAATTTGAAATTACTTTTGTCAGTGTTTTATTTTCTGGGTTTTTGTAAGATGAAATATGGTGCTTTTGTTATGAATTTGGCCTATTTTCTTTCATAGAACTACAATCTCATTCCAGAAGATGCTATTCTCCAATGATTTATTTGGTGCTATACATTTCTACTGAGAAAAGTTTATCAAATATCTCCAGCACATGAAAAAAAAATTATTTCAATCTCTCAATCCTCACAGTCATTTGTAACAATCTTCTTTTAATATGTGTTTTGGAAGAACAGGTCATTTCGCTGCTTAATTAAAAAATTAATTTGTTCCTGTTGAAAATAGAGAGACACATGAATCATTTATAACAGCTTATTTTGAACGAAAACATGAATTCCTTCATCTGAAACATAATTTACCAGAAAGTTTATCACATGAGCAGCTTGGAAGCAGATGTTTGGGTTCAGTGGGCATAAATTCATGTCCAATAGCAGCACATGAAATAAAGAAATCATTTTATTAAGAGCACACACAAAATTTGTCTGGCATGACACCAAGAATTATGATATAAACTCGTCTCACAGGTTCCTGGCTTGATATAACAGATATTAATAATTTAATAACATCTCAAAAAATAGTAGTTAGATCTCCTAATTTTCAGAGAAGCAATATGAAGCCATTGAGCAAGTTGTAAGAGTTTCTAGTCCTTTCTCAGGAGAAAGAGAGGAGAGTTTGCAGGCAGCCAGAACCATGGGAAGAGCCTAAGTTCCACTCTGGCTATTGCTGAGTTGGGTATATCACTGGCTATTTGCATTTCCTCCACCTAATAAAATAAGACAGATTTATATAAGGAAATGGACTACACGTGATATACCCAACTCAGGATATATGGGGACACATGGTTACTTCAGAAGCATTTTATACATAGAAGCAGACAGAGGCAACTGAATACAGATTTCCCTATGGAAAAGTCCACACACACAAAGGATCTGGAGTGAAGAACATCAGACCAGGTTGGATGAAACAAACTGAAGGAAATGGGGGTGTGATAAGCAGAATAATGCCCCTCAAAGCTGTATACACCCTAGTTTCTGCAACCTGTGAGTATGTTGCCTTACATGGCAAAGGTTGCAGATGGAATAAAAGATAGAAAGCAATGGGCATTAAGATAGGGAGATTATTCTGAACTATTTGATTGTCTGGATTGTGAGCCCAATGTAATCACAAGCATCCTTGAAAGTGAAAGGGAGGCAGAAGAGGAGGTCAGAGTGATTCACGTCGAGGACTTGACCTGCCATTGCTCATGTTGGAAATGAAGAGACCTTGAGCCAAGGAACGTGGGTAATGGATAGACGCTGGAAAGGGAAGAAAACAGGTTCTCTCTTTGAGCTCCCAGAAAGGAACACAACCCTGCCAACACCACGAGTTTAGCCCAGTTAAGACACGTTTTGGAATTACAGCCTACAGAACTGTAAGATAATAAATTTGTGCAGTGTTAAACCTCTACACTGTCATAATTGTTACAGCAACAGCAGAAATGTAATAAAGGGAGGATAAAGTAAAAGTCTATAAACAGGATTATGAGGCCCCCCTTGTCCCCTTACATACAGAGACTTAGAAGCTCTTCCTAAAGCAGTTTCAAAAAACTCCACCTAAAATATATCTCCAATCAGGTATGCAGTTCTTCATTTTCCTATATAAATGAGTGACAAAGATCTTCTGAAATCTTAGAAGCTTTTTCCATGAAATAAATATATAAAAACAAACCAATAGTAACCATGCCCCCTGCCAAAAAAAAAAAAAAGAAAAAAGGAGATTGGAGAAGAAGATATAATGTGGGGGGAAAAAGAAATTTTCAAAAAGCTGTAAATAATATGGCCAAGTGAGACATTAGGAGTTGGTATATAGATAAAATAAATCAGGCAGCTCTGGAAAAAGTACATGCATGGAACTTGGAAATGTAAAATATAAAAGCTGAAATTAAGAAGTGTCAATAGACATGCAGGAAAATAAAGTTGAAAAAATTTTCCAAAAAGTAGGGAAAAAATGAAAAATAGATGAAGGCAGAAAAAAAACCCCTTAGAGTATAAACTCAAGAAATAAAATAAAGCTTCTACAAAGAAAAAAGAAATAAAATAATATGTAGTAAGGATTAATTTTGCCCAAGGAGAGATCTGGCCTTTGCCCTGAGTTCCTGAGAGGTAATCACTAAGGTCTGGGAATACCTGCCTGATAACAATGTTTTTGTTTACCTTGGGGCCTTGGGCCAAGGTCAGACTGTCTGTGCTAATAATGAGATTTATGGCTGGGACTCTGGCTACATCAGATACTCTATGCTAACAATGTGATTTATAGTGGGGAAGCTTTTAGAGTCTAACTTCAGCCATGTGGGCAATCAGCCATGCCTTTGTGACCAAACCCCAGTAAAAACTCTGGACACCAAGATTCGAGTAAGTGTCCCTCATTAGCAACACTCCACGTGTATGGCACACATCATTGCTGAGAGAATGGAGCAATGTCCACAAGTCTAATGGAGGGGACATCTGGAAGTTCATGCTTAGAACTACACTGAATGCTTTGTCTTTTCCCTGCACTAATTTTAACCTGTATCCTTTTGCTGTAATAAACCATGCTATGAGCATAATAGCTTTCTGTGAGTTCTAGGAATCATTCTAACAAATTATTGAAGCTGAGGGTGGTCTTGGGGGTCCTCAAACTTGAAAATGGTATTAGAATTGAGAGTGGTTTTGGAGACTCTGTTTTAAAAATTTGTTTACATTATTATGTATACATAACAGTTGTATATCTGTACAGGGTGCATGTGATGTTTTGATACAGGCATACAGTGTGAATTAGTCAAATCAGGGTGATTGTGATATCCATCAGCTCAGGCATCTATCATTTTTGTGTGTTAGGCACATTCCAATTCCACTCTATTAGTTATTTTAAAGTATACCCTAACTCTGCAGTCCCCGTCCCAACCCCCAGGCCATGGGCCGGTATCAGTATCCTCAGCCTGTTAGAGACCTGGCCACAGAGCTCTACCAACCGTCCCCTTACTTTTTGTGGTCTGTGGAAAAATTGTCTTCCATGAAATTTAGGAAGTGGGGTGGCAGTGGTGCACAGCAGGAGGTGAGCAGTGGGCAAGCCAGTGAAGCTTCATGAAGCTTCATCTGTATTTACAGCCACTCCCCTCCCCATCACTCACATCACTACCTTCCCCCAACCCCCCTACGTGGAAAAATTGTCTTCCATGAAACCGGTCCCTGACCAAAACGGTTGGGGACCGCTGCCCTAACTTAGTGTTGATTATAGTCATGTTGTCGTGCTATCAAATACTTTTCATTCTAACTAACTATATCTTTGCACCCATTAACCATCCCCACTTTATCTCCCCACTCCCCACTACCCTTCCCAGGCTCTGCTAACCATCATTCGAATCTCTGTCTCCCTGACTTGAACTCTTCAACTGCATACCTATGAGAGTGACATAAGGAAAACCAAAAACAAAAAACCTGACAATATTTAGTGTTGAGAATGTGGAGCCACAGGAATTCTCACTCATTGCTGGTGCAAATGCAAAACAGAACAGTAATTTTGGAAATCACTTTGGCAATTTTTCATAAAGACATTCATACTCTTAGCATATGATATAGGAATTCTACTTCTAGGTATTTACTCAACAGAAATAAAAAAAAATTGTGTTCACACAAAAACAGACATGGGACTGTTTATAGCAGCTTTATTCATAATTGTCAAAACTGGAAACAACCCTGTTTTCATCAACAGATGACTACAAACACAAACTGTGATATCTTCATGTAACTATTATTCAGCAATAAAATGGGATAGACTATTGATGTTTACATCAATGTAAATTAATCTCAAATGTATTTCTTTAAGTGAAAGAAGCCAGACTCAAAAGAGTGCATACTGTACAGTTCCATTTATATGACATTCTAGAAAATGCAAAAATATAGATCTGGAGAACGAATGAGTGATTACTAGAGGGTAGAAGTAGGGAGGAGGGTTGAAAACGAAGAGGCAGCCAAAGGGAATTTTAGGGGGTTATGAAATAGTTCTATATTATGGTTATATGGATATACACATAATTCCATGCATTTGTAAAAATTCACAGAACTATACATCAGAAAGAGTTAATTTTACAGTATTCAAATGAAGAAATAACTTTTTAAAAATAGCAAATAAAAACAATGGAAGAAATCACAAAGAATGATCAATAGAATTTATAAGTGTAAAAGTGCTACCATTTAAAAAGAAAACAATGGCACAATGCCATAAAAATTCTGAAGGGGAATTAATTGTAACTTAAAATTATATATCTTGTAACTCTGTCAATCCAATGTGAAAATAAAACAAACGTACTTATGAACGTACAAGTTCTCAAAATACTTTTCTCCCACATATTCTTTCTCTGGAAGAAACTGTAGGAATTCATCCATCAAAATGGGTGAGTCAGTTGAATATGAGAAAGACATAAGGAGAAAGATGCCAAAGATTCAACACAGGGATGAGAGGGAGGGAATTCCCAGCATGGCGAAAGGCAAGCCCTGGGCTGACAGCTGTGAAACATCCTTGAGAGAAGCAAGTGCAGAATGCATCAGGGCAGTAGCAGACTTTATAAGGTGTGGCAGAGAAACGTGGGTATCCGAGTTGGGTGGTAGAAGAGAGTAACTTTACAGTGGATAAAACTGACAGATCATCACTTTCATCAAAGTGATCGTCATCAGTTGGACAAATTGAAATTGTGCATCCCCTGCTAGGATGCAATGAGAAAAACACAGCACCAGTTCCGTGCTGTCATTGTCAAACATGAATAACCTGAATGCAACCATGAGAAATCAGCCAAACTCAAACGAAGGAGCATGCTACTAAGAGGTCTATAATTTCTACAAAGGTGTCATGGTCTTGTAAGTCAAGGAGAGTCTGAAAAACTCTTTCAGACTAAAGAGAACTAAAACTATATGACAACTGAATGTGATACGTGGTTGTAAACTGGATCCTTTTGCTATAAAAGACATCATTGAGACAAGTGGTAAAACTATGGGGTCTAGAGATTGGAGGGTAAGAAGGTATGTATCATCCTTCCAAATTTTCTATAACATTTTGATTGTTTCAAAATTTTTAAAAATAACAATCCCTTGTTTTTAAACATGAGTCAGTTTTCAAACCTCGAATTCACTGAATAAAGGAGAGCCTGCAGGAATGTTTGCAGGAAGAACTGCAGGGAGAAGGACCCTGCAACATCATGGTGGACAGTGTATGTATTAGGGATTCCCCAGTCCTTTCCAAAGGGAACTACAACCATTTACTACAGTAACTAAGCACTGTATGTTGAAAGGGGAATAGACAAACAGTTCAAGGCCAACTGAACAAAGGATCTGAGACAGCACCACCACAGTGCCCATCAGGGTGGCATCGCAAGATGGTAATGAGGAAAAACCCCTTCAATGAGCAGAATTTTTGGATGGTGTCCCTGGTCATCCACTTGTATGAAAGAAATAGCCCAAGGTTATAACTTTGTAACTATAACTATAACTATATATATATACATATATATATCACACACACACACACATATGCACTCTTATGGGCAATAGGTTGGCCAGTTTGTCAGAGACCTAGAAGGAGATTTGGAAGATTGGAAAATTTGAAATAAGGAGGTCTAAGGTAGAAGTATATGGATGGACCTATAGGAATGGGCATGAAATACAAAGGTCTTTGCTCACCAGATAGCATATGCTGCCATGGAAGAATCACTAAACACTCAAGTAGTCAGAATGACTTAGCTAGTTGGTCAATAAACCTCAATCACTGGCACCAAAGTGCTGGGACAATGAGCATATGAACAGAGTGGCCCTGGAGGCGGGAGGGAAGCGGTGCATTAGCCAAGCAGCGTGTGCTTCCACTCATAAGGACTGATCTAGCTACGACCACTCCTGAATGTTCTAATGACCAGCAACAGACACCAGTGTTCATTTCCCAAAATCATTCCCCTCTACCAGAAGACAAGTGTTGTGGCAAGTTGTCTGCATCAGATCCCTTTTACCCTGAAAGGGACCGACATTCATCTTGATTAGAATCATTACCTCTTTCAGGTATGGGCTGCCTTTACTGCCTGCAAGCCATCAACCAACACTCCCTGTTGAGGGTCTACAGAGCCCACCTGCTGGGTGGTGTGCCACGGGACTAGTGCATCTCATGGGAATGAGCCCGATCCCACTCACCCTTTGCTGTAACATGGATCTTTTGCCAATGCAATGTCCTGCAAGAAAGGCTATGTTGGGGTAATTATCTCCAACCAACAATCAGGGAGAGAGCTGCTGTTATACTCTGGGCACAGGGAGGAATAGATTTGGTGTGCAGGCGCTCCTTTGATCAACTTTAATAGTAAATGCAAAAATGCAGCAGCTATAGCCTGAAAAGTCCACAGTAAACAAGAGTTCAAACTCCTTGTAGCATTGGCAGCTGGAGATATGGGAGATATGGGAACCTGGTGTTGACAGCAGAAGAAGAAGAGGATGAGTATGAGTTGCAGTCAAGAGACCACTTGCAGTGGCAGGGTCTGCAGTCTATTCCAAACTCTCTCCTGTCCAGGAAATGAGGCTCACCAGAGTCCTAAAGTAGCTGCTTCCAGAACTCATGTGAGGCTGGTGGATCTGATCAGCACAAGGGGGGACCTTCAGGGGTTCTGTACTGTGCCACCCAGACCCCTGTTTCAGGACTTAACAATTTATTCCCCAGCTGCTGGGGAGTTTGTCCTCCTTCTTCAGGAACTGCCTAAGCTGAAAAGAGCCACTCGTCCAAGTTTACGTCCACTTCATCAGGCAGTCGATATCCAAGGCATGATCAATACAAGAGTAAACAATGTGCCCGGTCCCTTCACTCCCAACTCAGGACAGCTCTAAAGGGCCATGTCAGCAGGGGTGGCTGATTTCTGCTTGCAGTTGTGCCACAGCCGGACTTCTTCATCTGCCCCCACATTCATCATCCTTTCTTCCAAAGGTGTTGATCTCTGCAGCAGCTCCTAATAAACGTCTTGCACGGTAATCTCTGCCTCAAAGTTTGCTTCCCAGGGAACCCAACCTGGGGCAGTATGTTATTTAGAAACATAACTAAAAAGAGACAGCTAAAAGAGTTGAACCTGATGAACAGGGAATCTGGCCATGGAGGGCTGTTATTTTTCTTGTAAGATTTGTTGAACCATTTGACTTTTAAGTATGAGCATATATTTTTAATGAAAACATAAGCATAATGTTAAAATAGAAAAAAAGGATTATAAAAAAAAAGATTGTTCTGGAGAAACCATTGTAACTGTGGGTCAGATTTTTTTTTTATCTCATTTTATTTTTATTTGCAAATCTTCAAAACCAAGTTCCAGGAAGCTTTTGATACACCAAAAATCCAGCTTTCTTACCACTTTATAAGCAAACTGTATCATATTCCTTCTCTCCACATTTCTTATTCTTTCTCGCAAACGTGAATGTGCCCACACACGCACATCCCCAACACGTAGACATTCTGCTTCCGAACGTTCTCTGCCACGTTATCACTCTCTGTCATCCAGACTTTGGAAAAGTGGAAAACAACCAGGACATATTGAAGGCATCTAGTAGATTCATCATTTAGTTGATACATGAATTTGAAAGTCAAACAATGAGCCGAGCACGCTTTGATTTAGGATATGCCTAATTCATTCTTCCATAAGGAAGAAAATATTTGATGAGTCACTCAGTCAGATCTAACCCACTTTGAGGATTTCACAAAGCCTATATACAAGTGCTTCAGTTATAATTGTCTATCCTGGAGTCAAGGACCATAAACTTACTAAACATTTTCAAATGAAAGCCAAGGCTATCAATAGCAATGACCTAAAAATAAAGGTTGATGTCCATTTATAAAGGAGAACAGATAAGATCTGGAACTATAGATCATTGTGAACAAAGAGGATATCAAGATCCTTCAGATTTTTCTATACCACTAAATAATTGTCAAAATTCCAGGTCTTAGAAGCACGAAGATCGACATCATGTGAGTAAAAAGGACATTGTAGTCACAGCTTCAGCATTTACACATTGATATGTGTCCCCTTGGGAACACGAACTCATGTATCTGCATCCTGGACTTTTCATCTGTAAAACTGAACTGTTCACACTAAATAATCTCAGTGCTCTCTCCACTTCCATGAGGGACTCTATTATTCTGAAGGACAATGCCATCTACTCAAAGATAATTTTAAACCATTGACTTCTGTCCACTTGGTTGTCTGATTGCTTGTTGCTGTTGTTCATAATTTAACATCTAAAGTATTTATTAAGGGTGTTAAAGAGCAGCACTTAAGAAAGGATTTTTTAAAATGGACCTATTTCCTGGGATGGATAGGGGCGATTTCAGTGGCATGGTTTCTACATAATTAAGATGTCATTTCTCACTGACGACCTTCATTTCGTATAGGCAAGCCTTCAACACCACACGAACTCCACACGAACTCCACTCTATTTACATATTGTAAATCTAAATTAAGTGAGAACTGGAAAGTTCAGTCTTCTGAAATGAGAATGTTAATTACATATTGTTTTCATTTTTTTCACTTGAAGTCACAAAAAAGATTTTGTTTTTAGTTTTAAATCAGAGAAGAGTACACTATATTCGTCAATATAACATCTGTGCATTTGTACAGTGTTCATTGGCCTCTCTGAACGAGAAGAAAAAAAGAAAAAATTCACCCAATTTAAATACATGGTAACATTTCCACAAACCACAAACTGTTGCTGACAGCCAAATCATTGTTCTCTGGCAAAACGTTAAATCTTGAATAACTTGACTTTACTTATACAATCAACAAATATTATTCTACTTTTTTTTCATCTTTTGGTCCATTTAAAGGAAAAAATAAATTATAACTGCAGCATTGTTAACAGTTCATAATAATTACAGAATCTACCAAAAGGCTTAAACACACACACACACACACACACACACCAATCAAGAAGGCATACATCTACACATATTTTTACCATTTTAAGAAAAAGAAATCCAGTATGATTCCCTAATTGTAAATTTTTATATAACGTCTCTTAAAATATATTCTGCATTTTATTTCAAAAATGCATTTTATTAAGAAAAAAGAAGGAGCAGATTACAAATCAGGAAATCAAAGTTATGGCATATGATGTATCAGTGTGTTTTGATGCCATAATGTTGAGTCTCTAGCAGTGCCAGACCAAGGAGGACTACGAGGTTTCACCATCTATAAACCTGTCTACATTCCAGCTACCAACGAGGTAAATACTGCTAAAGAAGATGAACACTTGCAATAGATTCAGAGCCGTGACGATGTTTGCATTCATTCAGCTTCGCGTCGAATAAATGCTACCATTTCTATGTTAAATCCTTCCCTTGCCACCACAGGTCTTCTTCCAATTAAAAAAAAGTATACCATTTACCAACATAGATACTTCATAAACTACTATGTTAATTCAGGTCTTTAAGATTTAGTTAAACATTTACAGAAACATCAATATGAATATAGTGCTATTAAGAAAGACAGGCAAGTTTTACAAGAATAGTTAACAAGAAAAAGACAGAAAATAAGCTGATGGCAATGCTTATTTGCTTATATGCTTATTTGCAAATTGTTCTGGTGTGGACAGACTAAGAAACCCAGTTTTTACTCGAGAGGCACTTGAAGGCGTGAGGATGGATAGTAAAGTGCCTTTATTATATAACTGGCTTATGGAATTCAAACACAGGTCCGTGCAAGCACCTTGTTTACATGGCCTCAAAATTAACTACTGTAACAGTTCCATAAGGTTATTAACAATTCTTTGATCTCCAAATGTGTATATACACCTTAATCAAAATGTATAGTCAGTGGGTTGTATTGATTCTTGGTAATTTTTGAGAAATTAACCCCATCATCCTAGATGAGAAGTGACCAGAATGACAGACTTAGTAGAGATCATATAATATACTATCTCGCCTTAGATTGAGCATCCTTTAATTACTCTACCGGTTGTGTGGAAAGGGGGCATGGCTGCAGCTCGTATTAAAAAAAAAATATGTCTTAGAGTTCAATGTATGGCAAAATGTATGCCTAAAGGGGTATATATTTTAGAATGGAGAGTGGAGATCTATACTTCAATTTGTCTCTATTTTTCCTAATATGCAAGAAGGAATATAGTCATGGGAGATCAAAGCAAAGCTGGTGATAAACTTTAGAAAAACAGAAATATAACTCTGTTAAAAAAACTTACATAAGGTTTGGGGAAAAACATTCTCAGAAGTATATTTCATTTTGAGGTATTACAGTTGTAATTAAAAAATAATATTTTGTTGTGTCAAGAATTTTCTTACCTCAAGTTTAATTGAAAAGATTTTATATTCTTTGGGAAACTGGCATTACTCAGGGTCTTAACTACTGTCACCATCAAACAAGGATAGAAAATTAAATCAAAAACTTTCTAAAGTTCACATACTAACAAACACTGCACTTTCTGAGTCTTCTTACATATGAATTTAATGTTGAGAGTTGAAGTCTGACCCTCAAAACCCAATGTATTCAAAATCATTAAGAAGAGTCAAATAGGAAAAAAAAGAGCAATACAAACAAACCAAGGACAACAAAACTTTTTTCGAGACTATCGATGTATTGTATTGAATGTAACACGGAGAAAAGCAAAGGCGTTTAAATACTCGTGGCCACTGAGGATGCGAACACCAGCCAAACAGGATCTGAGAAGCATTTCCAGGTCTATGAATAACAACACCCTGGGAAGACTAAAGCAAACACAGTATATGTTCTCAAATAAAGCAAGGTCAATATAAGCCCAAATTTGATTTTTACCTCTAACAAAACTTATGCATTGCATGGTTAAGAGACCAGGGCTACAGTTTTCACACACAAAAACTGTAGTAATAAAGCACGTTAAAGTTGTTTTAGATCATCTCAGAACAGTTGGAAATTAACAGCAATCTCTAATTCCTTGTTACGTAGAATGATTGCTATGAGAAATATGTCACTGGACGAAGCTTCCCGGAGCCCTTCCGAGACTGGACATGGCAAGACGGCAGTGCTGCAAATCTATTACCTGTACATTCAGTGTAAGAACATTTTTTTTTTTTTGTCCATTGAGAGTCCCTGGCTATTAAAACAAACGGTCATAATTATAAGTTAAATCATAGCTGCCCATCAGAAGAAGTACTCTTTCTGATTTTCATTCACTGCATTTTGTATGTTAAGCTCACTTTTCAAAACAGCTTCAGCACTGTCTACGTTCTCTGACCTTTTTGCCTCATTTCTTTTGTATAACCTTTTCTGCTGATAAATGCGGACAGCTATGGCAGTGATGCAAAGCAAGATAAAGATCACAACAGCTATCAGACCTAGTGAGAGAGGAGAAAAGAAAGATAAAGTCAGAATTTCTGTCTAAAGAGAAACTGTGTTGACTTCATTGCTTAATAAGTCATGATATGATTCTTTTCTAATTAAATCAAGCATCAACTACATATAAATTGGAAATACGAAAACTTGAGGTATTTCTGGTTCAAACAGCATCGTAATATTTTGAGTTTACTTATGAGTTCTGTCATCCTTGTAGGTTCATCTCCATTTACTCTGAATGTATATTATACTGGATTTACTTGGTGCATTTATATTTAAGATAAGGTATTACCTACATGTCTCTAAAACCACGTGGCTACTTTATATTAAGATACAAATAAGTTTCAATTATTTTAAAATTATAGAGTAGGAGCCACATTATAAAAGGATTAAAGTGTTTTTATGATTAAATATGTAAATATTTTAATGAAGTTGATTTTCAATAATTTGTTATACTGTTGAATAGCAGAAGTGGGTTATATATAGGAAAAATCCTGACTAATAAAACATAGATATATTAATAGACATATAGATACACTTAAATTTTTTCAATATGAGGAATATTGATTTTTTTGAAACTTCTCATTGTAAATAAAAATTTTAAGTACTACGATTCTTAGCTATGCCAAGTGGTTATCAACCCCTGGCATTACATTAGGTTAGTAGTCCTTAACGTGTTATCTGTGACCCTCTGGCAGTCCCCGGTACACTTAGAGGGGGTTCACAAGGTCAGTATGTGAAGTCTGACAGCGAACAAATGTGTTACGTTTCCACTGACGGCATAAAATGAGTTTGGGTAAAATTTCTGGTACTTAGTAGGAATTAAAGGCAAGGACAACAAACTATAATGGTCATTGAATTCATGAAGTAGAACATATCACACAGCCAGGCACTCCCAGGAAAAAGAAAAAAAGCCAAATTCATCTAAAAATGTCCTTAAGGAAGCAGTAAAAGTATACATGAAGCGCTTCCAATACACTCTTAAGCATGATGATCACCTCCAGGAAAAACACCGCGTGAATGTCTGAGTTGTGAACTGAACAAGTTACTTTTTGCTTCATATAACACCATTTTTATTTGAAAGAATGATTAATAGACAAACTACAGTTGTTCACACTTGGCTATCTGGTGGATATTTTGTCTAAAACAAATGAAATAAATCTGTCACTTCGAGAAAGACAACTAAACAACATATGTTGCCAATGATACAATTCAAGCTTTCAAATGAAAAACAGAATTTGGAAAACTGTTTTCTGTCACCACGAATTTGAGAATTTCCGGGTATCTAAAGACTTTTCTGGTGAGATCAGTGGAAGCAGACACCGTATAGTTTGTTTTTTAGATGAAAATAGATTTTTTTGAGACGATAAATATGATCAAGTCTCCTACTGTAAAGCTAAGGCTCCCTGTGAGTTTAAAGCAGGTGTATACAACCATAATGGAGAGCAACCAAGGCAAAGATTTGAAGGTTTTTATCAGTCACAGTACCTTTCTGAGTATATGATTTGCTAGGCAGAGTCACAGTAGCCAACCATAACACGGCCAATAGCCAAGCCGATTCGGGGCTAGGTCAGGCTTACCTGAGAAAAGTAGCGATTCCATGCTGATTAACCTAATACAAATGTGGTAACCAAATTCTGTACATGAAATCTGAAGAATTTCCTAATGGATATGGTTACTTTTATTATTATTATTAGTAATGTAAATTAATAAGTCATTTTAATCAGAATACTTATTTGTTGTTATATATTTTGCCTCTCATCTTTAAAAAAATAATCAGTTGAGCTGCTATAAATATTTCCATTGTCTAGTTATAGGCTTCTGGCTTGAAGAGAGGCTTTCTGAACAATTTCAATGTGAGAAATGATGAAGTATGACAGAGAACAGGCCACCACAATTACAAAATGAACCTTACATTGGCCCAGACAGTCAACAGAGATGGTCTCTGGAATTTTTTTGCTCCACGTATGTGATTTCTCTCTTTTAACTTGTGGAAGGTATTAAGTCAGAATTTGTTTTGCTCAAGGAAAACCTTGATCTCACCTGTTATATCAAAAAATTTATAAAAATAGATAAGATATTATGAATGAAATATGATCAGCCCGGGTACTCTATGATGTATCTGAAACACTATGAGAATGTGTTTTTACGAAAAAAATACGTAGTTTTCACTTTGTCTAAATTTGTCCATCCATATCTAGATATCCTGGCTAGAAACCCTCTACAACATCTGGGTCACCACTTTTAAATGTCTTGTTAAAGCAATTGTCCCATCTTATGCTACTTAATTTGTTTGTGAGTGAAGAAAACTCTCATCATCTAAAATGAAGAGCACAGGGAGATTAGCCAATTTGGAAAATCTTTATGTGGATTAATTATTATTACATAGTGGGTGCAATTTATGAGTCCCTAGACAACGAGCAAAGAATTCCACCACAGTGCTACGAGATTGAGTGATACACTGGGGGATGATATGATGTGATGCAGCAGATAAATTGCATGCAGCCCAGACAAGGCCTTCTGAGCTTAGATGGCCATTTCCAGCTGCTCCGCTTCCAGTGCTCAGTCCCTGCAATGATTCAAACCAGATGCCACCGGTTTCATGAACCCCGGCAAACCCCCGAGATGCAGATCTTGCATATTGTCTATCTCTGTCCTATGCATTTGAGCTAAGTGAGAATTCCACAGGTGAACCGTAACTTGTTTCCATTCAAGGATAACATCAGAATGACTTACCAACACTAGTCATTTCTAACTCTGTAAATCTCACCAATAATCTTTGACCAAAGCAACATCAGTCTAAAGAGTAAATATTTTGTTCTAACATGGGCTTGACTATATGCCACTCTATATTTATATCTATCTTTGTATCTTTATTTAGCTATATCTATACTGGCTGAATGTCTAGAAAAAGCACTATCATGAGTCTGAGGCAATTTGTTTGACTCGTAATTCTAGCTTAAAATGGTGAGCACGTTGTAAACACTATAGCTTTAAATGAGTTTTTACTGTATATTGTATTTCTTTTAGAAATACAGTTATTGACTACTCTTCAAACAGGGGTTTTCTTTTGTTTTTAAATAATGTTTGCTTGTTAGGTAACTAAGTGGGGATCTTATTTTTTGTATCTTTAACCTGCACATCATTAGAGAAAAAGAAAAGGGATTGAAAAGGGGGTGTTAATATCCTCCCAATGATTTGAGCACTAGTATTCACTGTCTGAATAAAATCCTAACTACTTGAAGGAAGTCTACATCTAGAGGAGTAACAGTATGAAAAACAGGCCCAAATGAATCAGGTATAAGGTCCACATTAGTTTCCCAAGCATATGAATAACCACATTATCCAGCAACGTAATAGAATAATTATTTACTTTTGTATGTCCATATCACATCCAGGGTGTGGAGAAAGGTGAACCTCTTAGCATTTCCATTATCTGATTAATAACGTTCTTAAGAGCATTAATCAGGATGAAAAAAAAGCCTTATTTTTGGAGTTGGTTTTGAATAAATTACATCTCAGGTAATACACTATCGCATAGCCACAGAGATATACTTCAAAAGTTTTTGTGTTAATTCCGCAATTTAAAGTTACTACTAATCACGCTAAGTCCATTAACCTAATATTTGATAAAAATGCAACTGAGAGTGTAATATTTACTGATGGGAGCATCTTAACTATATAAATATCTCCTTTATTAAGCATTAAGGCAATACAAAATATACGTTTCTACTGTTAATCTCAGGTTTTTTTTCCTACTTTTTACATGAACCCTCGTGGAAACAGGGATACGTCCAAGCCAAGAAAAATGACCTGTACTCAAATACATTCAGAATTCCGTAAGGATTTCTGATGACCATTTTCAAGCTAAATAATAGTCATTACTACACAGCCTAGCAACTGTTCTTTCAGTGTGGTGATTCAATGAAATTACCAGCTATTTATACTGAAAATTTCCAGAGAAACAGGAATTCATAAAGATTCTATGAGACACAATGTACAAATAGTAAACCACCTCATTGTCCTCATGATTCATTGCTTGGCACTTGGGATATGTGCAGATTCATAGATCGCTTCTACAATGTTAAATATTCACCATTATTAGTAATGATAGCTCATTCATGCTTCCTATTACCTCCAATTACCGCAGAGTCACTTTTGATTGCATTAGCTAGGGGCTCTTTGTCATCTATTGTTCCAGAATGATCTGTAGTTAAAGCACAAAAAGAGGAGAGTGTGATATAGGCAAGTAAGAAGAAGAAATTTTGAAAAATTCATAAATGTTTTAAACCAGAATGGAATGATGGAGGTGAACGTGAGAGCTCTATAATTTTCAATTTAAGCAATGGCAACTGCAATGGCCCACATGACTGAGAAATTGAGCCTCTGGAAAAGAAATGCGAAAGAAAACTGAAAGTTAAACAAGCAAAACCAACTTTAAGAAACCAGGTGATGAAGGTAGCCTAAAGGCAACATCGGAAGTTTTCAATATTGAACAGGCAAGCTGAGTTTGTGACTGGGCAGAGGAACAGCCCTAGGTTACCTGCAAAGGAGTGTGTCCTTTCTCTCAATGTCGCATCCGTGCCAGCCTGGGTCACACAGCTGGACTCAGTGACGTGGCCTGTAACAGTGACGGGGGCTGGGTGGCTGGCGTGCAGAGCAGCCTTCAGAGGGGCCACGTGGCTGAGCTGCACTGCAGAGAGGCAGCCCATGAAGCCCTGTGCGCCGGCCAGTGCTGTCTCCTGGTCTGTGTCACTGTGTTCTGTAAATCCAAAGCGACATCAAAATATTAATAATAGTGAAAAGTGCAAGAGGGCAATGACACAGAAATCAGGTGTTCTAATTCTGCTAATGCAACAGCAATACACAGAGAGCTACCAAATTTCTTACTTTTGTCTCTGCTAAAAGAGTTAGATCCATTAAGTTTTTCCACAACGATTGGTGAGATTTCCTATATTGTTCATGAAGGCAAGTTTTTAAGTATGGTTAATTAAAAATGACATGGTGAACTCTCCAGAAATGATTAAAGCCGTCATAAGAATGGGTCAAGTTATGAACTAATGAGGGGTCATGGTATGTAAAATTTAAAAATAGATCACCGAAATGTGTTTAGGATAGGGCTTATAGTCAGTATTAAGAGATGCACCCTGGATTTGGAATCGAGTTCAGTTCAGCTTTTGAATCTTAAGCTGTGACAATAACAGAAGCTAGAGAGAAAACTGGGCCTCAGGAGTTCCCTTGTTGCCTGTCCTGACAATTTGGTCTGCCTTTCTGATACTTCATGCACAACCCCACTCTAACATGCCAGGAGAATGATACTAGTGGAGGCCATACCTTGAAGTTATTAGGGTCTCTCTCTGATTACTCATGTACAGCAGTAAGAACTTTCATACCCCAAATGAAAGTTGCCTTTTCTCCCTGTTTCAATGATTGCCTGTCACTCACAAATGCCTGTGCCCTCCAAAGAGAGATAATCCCTCCCTATATCAATGAGAATTTAGCTAGTATGGAGCTATGTGGAAGAGAGATTGGTTTTAATGCCAGAGTATTTTTTAAAGACCTTTTTAAATTGTTTTATTTTATTTTATTTTATTTCAGAGTATTACACGGGTACAAATGTTTTGGTTACATAAATTGCTTTTGCAGTTTGAATCAAAGTTACAAGTGTGCCCATCACCCAGATAGTGTGCATTGTATCTGTTAGTTGTGAATTTACTCATCTCCTCATCCCCCCTCCCACCTGCTTGATTCCTGATGAGTTTTATCCCCATATGTGCACATAAGTGTTGTTTGATTGGTTCCAATTTAATGGTGAGTACATGTGGTGCTTGTTTTTCCATTCTTGTGATACCGCACTTAGAAGAATGGACTCCAGTTACATCCAGGTTATTACAAGAGATATTAGTTCACCATTTTCTTTATGGCTGAGTAGTGCTCCATGGTATACATATACCACATTTTATTAATCCACTCATGTATTGATGGGCACTTGGGTTGTTTCCTCATCTTTGCAAGTATGAACTGTGCTGCTATAAACATTTGGATGCAAATGTTTATAGAATGTCTTTTTTTCCTATGGGTAAATACCTAGTAGTGGGATTGCTGGATCAAATGGTAGGTCTACTTTTAGTTCTTTGAGGTAATTTTATGGTTAAGAATGTATCATCCATACCAGTTTCTTGGCAAGCAAGAAATCTAAATAAGACGAATTCGTTGTAGAGTTTTAAGGCTCAAATGTTATCAAACTATGATGCATCTATTTACCCAATATGACCATAAAATAGCATGACTATCCTTCCCCTCCCTGCACACACATGGGGAAAGACAAAAATGTGCATTTTTGTCTCT